>JBAGKK010292560.1:0-18153 GCA_037177015.1 Euceroptres primus | reverse complement strand
GAATTCTGAAGAATTCACCATGAAGTCTTTGGCATTCTTCTGAATTCACTTGGATTTTTTAGAATTCACCAGGAATTCTTCAGAATTCAGCAGCATTTCTTTGAAATCCTTCAAAATTCTCTTTGAATTCGCCGGAATTCTTTTAAATTCAAATTGAATTCCAAATAATTTGTGATGAATTCCAAGGAATATGTAATCAATTGCGAAGAATCCCAAAAAAATCACAGTGAATTCTTAAGAATGCCAATAAATTCTGGTAAAGTTCCAGAGAGTTTTTTTGTGAATTTCAAAGAAATTCACCTTGAATTCATTGGAGTTAATCAGAATTGACCAGGGATTCCTTGAAATACATAAGGGATTCTTTGGAAATCACCAGGGATTCTTTGAAATTCTCTAGGGATTCTTCTGAATTCTGAAGAATTCACCATGAAGTCTTTGGCATTCTTCTGAATTCACTTGGATTTTTTAGAATTCACCAGGAATTCTTCAGAATTCAGCAGCATTTCTTTGAAATCCTTCAAAATTCTCTTTGAATTCGCCGGAATTCTTTTAAATTCAAATTGAATTCCAAATAATTTATGATGAATTCCAAGGAATATGTAATCAATTGCGAAGAATCCCAAAAAACTCACAGTGAATTCTTAAGAATGCCAATAAATTCTTGTAAAGTTCCGGAGAGTTTATTGTGAATTCAAAAGAAATTCACCTTGAATTCATTGGAAATTTTCGGAATTGACCAGGGATTCCTTGAAATAAATCAGGTATTCTTTGGAAATCACCAGAGATTCTTTGAAATTCACTAGGGATTCTTTGAAAATCTTTGGAAACCTTTAGAATTCTTTTGAATTCTTCGGAAACCTTAAGAATTCTTTGGAATTCTTTGGAATTCAACAGAGATTTTTTGGAGTTTTCTTTGAAACTTTGGATTCTTTGAAACTCACTAGGGATTCTTTTGAATTTTTTGGGAGCCTTCAGAATTCATCATGAATTCTTTTGAATTCGCAATTATGTCATTATCTCATAAATTCATTGGAATCATATTGAATTCATGATGAACTCTTCAGGAATCACTAATAATTCATTGGAATTTTTCGAAATTTACATTGAATTTCAAACAATTTATGGTGAGATGAATTATAAAGAATTCATGATCAATTCTGTAGAATTCCGCAGAACTCACAGTAAATTCCAACGAATTGAATTCAATTGAATTGACCTTAATGAATTCATGACAAATTCTGAAGAGCTCATTGTGAATTTTACTCAAATGTACTTTGTATTTAATTTGAAATACATTGTCTAACTTGTATTCTCCCTGCAATGTATTTCAACTACTTTATTAGCGAAATACTTTTATTTAGAGTGATGTATTTGAACTATTTTGTGCCCAACTCTATCAAGTGCTGTTTATAATAATTAGAAAATTAAAAATACAATACATACCTTAAGTAGAAAGCCATAGTTTTATGGCTACATGGGGAAAAGTGCATTTTGTTTTTATTGATTCTTATGTAGCTCATAATGTAACCATCATCCCAGGAACATTTTTCTGCTCCTGGACCACCCACATATTTTAGTTCTGGTCCACCGTCATGAGGAGCACCAAGTCTGGTGAAAAAAATACGTTACAATAAAATATTGAACAAAAATTAATTTTTTAAATTACTAAATGAATAAAAAAAAGAAGTTCAGCAATCTCGCAATTGTATTTTTAACTTTATATCCAAGTTAATATTAAACACGTAATTTTTGTTAATACTCACTCATGAGCTAGTTCATGACTTGCTGTGATAATTCCCTCATAACCAGTGTTGTCTTTAAACACTCCTGAGGCCGAAACTCGTTTGAAATGATTGTTTACTCTACAAGCTCCAGCTCCAAATGATATACCTAAAAAAAATATAACATGTAATTTAGAGACATGCTGTTTGGCCAGATAAAATATGTTTATTTATTTTGATACCAACAAATAGTTTTATTCTCGAAGGAAATTCAATAAAATTTGGAATTTTGTTAATAATTTGAATGTAATAATTTATCTAGATGTAAAAATTTGTAATTGAGAGACTTATAATTAGAACAATGAAGTAAAGTATAAAACACACCCACTGCAGTGGCGCTTTTGTTCTGCTGGTCATACATATCCATCCCAGTCATCAAAAAAGCTACATCGTAATCCTTTTTCACTTTGATTATATCCTCACTGTACAAAAATTTACCGAAAGCTTGCAAAATATCCTCATTGTCTACCGATTTTCTTGAATTTTTAGGCACGATTATACTATTTACGAAAGGTAGTTCATCCTGCAAATAAGTATTGTGTTAAATTAGACTTTATCCAATAGATTATAAAAATTAAAATCAGTATCCATATTACTATTTATAATATATGCAGGGAACGTTTGCTCCAATGAAATATTGATTAAAGATCAACTATTTTTCCCGGAGAAAATAATGTTAAATTATAAATAACACAGGCCCCGAAAAAAACGCTACATCTATTTTTGACCAGACCAACCTTTCCTTACGTACTTTTCGACGCTGAATTCGAATCTGCAGTTAAAAAATACCCTCCCGCATCATTTTTTGAGACATATGCAAAAAAACTCCATTTTTTACGGTTTCTTCATGGTTTTTTAGAGTTAAAGGAAACCAAGAATGATACGACTAATTTGACCTCAGAATTGAATTCTACGGATCAAAATACATCGCTAACCATGGTTCGAATATTTTTTTCACCAAATTTTTACCCTTAATACGGCTTTAAAAAGTCTAACAAACATATAAAGCCAAAACTCATTGTAAACTTAATTAAACAAGATTAAAATTTACTTCTACAACTTAGAAAGAGTTTATAGGCACTGAAAATACTACCTCGGGGGTTTCCGAGATCGCTGATCACGAATCCGAGGTCAGCTTTGCAATTTGCAATTTTTTGCAAATTTCGAAAAATTACCCCTATTTAGGGGTTGAGAAGATCCCTAAAAAATTTAAAAAATAGAAAATACCACTAATTATAAAATCATTTTTCATTGTATTTATTCTATAAAATAAACCTTACAAAAATAAAATCACGTATTTATCACCAAAATTATTCACAAGTTTTCAAATTAAACCTAGAGGTGGTTTCAAAAAGAATTTTCAGAAAAATGTCAAAAATGATAATTTTCGAGTATCAAAGTCCCTAAAAATTTTTTATTTCATTTTTGACTATTGGCATCACATCCAGAAACCCTCCTAAGGCACCCCGATTATCCTCAAGTTTCGAAATTAAACTTAGGGGTGGTTTCAAAAAGAATGTCCAGATAAATGTCAAAACTGACAATTTTCAAAGTACCAAAGTTCCCAAAAAAACCTTAATTGCATTTCTGACTATTGGCATCATATCCGGTAAACCTCCTCAGGCACCTCTATTATCTAGAAGTTATTAAATTAATCCCTGGGGTGTTTAAAAAAAGAACGTCCAGATAAATGTCAAAACTGACAATTTCCAAAGTATCAATGTTCCAAAAAAATTTTAATTGCATTTCTGACAATTATCATCACATTCGGTAAACCTCCTGAGGCACCTCTATTATCCAAGTTATGAAATTAATCCTCGGGGTGGTTTCAAAAAACAATTTTCAGATTAATGCCAAAACTGACAATTTTCAAAGTATCAATGTTCCAAAAAAAATTTTAACTGCATTTCTGACCATTATCACATTCGTTAAACTTTTTGAGGCATCTCCATTATCTGGAAGTTATGAAATTAATCCTACGGGTTGTTTCAAGAAGAATGTCCAGATAAATGTCAAAACTGATTATTTGCAAAGTATCAAAGTTTCCAAGAAATTTCAATTGCATTTCGGACTATTGGCATCACATTCGGTAAACCTTTTGAGGCACCTCTATTATCTGAAAGTTATGAAATTCATCCCAGGGGTGTTTTAAAAAAGAATGTCAAGATAAAAGTCAAAACTGACAATTTTTTAAAGAATCATATTTCCCGAAAAATATTTATCTGCATTTCTGACTATTGAGATCACATATGGCAACCTTCTTGAGCCACCTCTATTATACACAAGGTATGAAATTAATTCTAGGGGTGATTTCAAAAAGACTGTCCAGATAAATGCAAAAACTGACAATTTTCCAAGTATCAAAGTTCCCAAAAAAATTTTAATTGCATTTCTGACTATTGGAATCATATCCGGTAAGCCTGCTGCGGCACCTTTATTATCTAGAAGTTGTGAAATTAATTCTAGGGGTGTTTTAAAAAAGAATGTCCAGACAAATGTCAAAACTGACAATTTTCAAAGTACCAAAGTGCCAAAAAAAATTTTAATTGCATTTCTGACTATTGGCATCATATCCAGTAAACCTCCTGAGGCACCTCTATTATCTAGAAGTTAATAAATTAATCCCAGGGGTGTTTTAAAAAATAATGTCCAGATAAGTGTCAAAACTGACAATTTTTCAAAGTATCAAATTACACAAAAAATATTTATCTGCATTTCTGACTATTGAGATCACATATGATAGTCCTACTGAGGCACCTCTATTATCCACAAGTTATGAAATTATTTCTAGGAGTGGTTCCAAAAAGACTGTCCAGATAAATGTAATAACTGACGATTTTCAAAGTCTCAAAGTTCCCAAAAAAGTTTTAATTGAATTTCTGACTATTGGCATCAAATTTGGTAATCCTCCTGAGGCACCTCTATTATCGACAAGTTATGAAATTAAACCTAGGGGTTGTTTCAAAAAGAATTTCCAGATAATGTTGAGAATGACAATTTTCAAAGTATCAGAGTTCCCAAAAAAAATTTAATTGCATTTATGGCTATTGGCATCATATCCGGTAAACCTTCTGATGTACCCCTATTATCCACAAGTTATGAAATTAAACCTAGGGGTGGTTTCAAAAACACTGTATAGATAAATGTAAAAACTGACAATTTTCAAAGTATCAAAGTTCCCAAGAAAATTTTAATTTTTTTTCTGACAATTGGCATCACATCCGGTAAACCTCCTGAGGCACCTCTATTATCCACAAGTCATGAAATTAATCCTAGGGGTGTTTTAAAAAAAAAGAATGTCCAGTTAAATGTCAAAACTGACAATTTTTTAAAGCATCAAATTACCTAGAAAATATTTATCTGCATTTCTGACTATCGAGATCACATAGGACAAGCCTTCTGAGGCACCTATATTATCCACAAATTATGAAATTAATCCTAGGGGTAGTTTAAAAAAGAATTTTCGATAAATGTCAAAACTGACAATTCTTCAAAGTATCAAATTACCCAGAAAATATTTATCTGCATTTCTGACTATTGAGATCACATATGACAACTCTCCTGACGCACCTCTATTATTCACAAATTACGAAATTAATCCTAGGAGTGGTATAAAAAAGAATGTCCCGATAAATGTCAAAAATGACAATTTTTCGAAGTATCATATTACCCAGCAAATATTTATCTGCATTCATAACTATTGAGATCACATATAAAAACCCTCCTGAGGCACCTCTATTATCCACAAGTTATGAAATTAATTCTATTGGTGGTTTCAAAAAGACTGTCCAGATAAATGTAAAAACTGACAATATTCAAAGTATCAAAGATCCCAAAAAAATTTTATTTGCATTTCTGACTATTGGCATCATATCCGGTGAACTTCTTGAGGCACCTCTATTATCTAGAAGTTATGAATTTAATCCCAGTGGTATTTTAAAAAAGAATGTCCAGATGAATGTCAAAACTGACAAGTTTTTAAAGTATCAAATTACCCAAAAAATATTTATCTGCATTTCTGACTATTGAGATCACATATGACAACCCTCCTGAGGCACCTTTATTATCCACAAGTTATGAAATTAATTCTAGGGGTGGTTTTAAAAAAACTGTCCAGATAAATGTAAAAACTGACGATTTTCAAAGTCTCAAAGTTCCCAAAAAAATTTTAGTTGCATTTCTGACTATTGGCATCATATCCGGTAAACTTTTCGAGGCACCTCTATTATCTACAAGTTATGAAATTAATCCCTGGGGTGTTTTAAAAAAAATGTCCAGATAAATGTCAAAACTGACAATTTTCAAAGTATCAAAGTTCCGAAAAAAATTTTAATTACATTTCTGATTATTGGCATCACATTCGGTAAACCTTCTGACGCACTTCTATTATCCACAAATTATGAAATCAATCTTAGGGGTATTTTAAAGAAGAATGCCCAGATAAATGTCAAAACTGACCATTTTTTAAAGCATCAAATTACCCAGAAAATATTTATCTGCAATTTCTGACAGTTGAGATCACATATGACAACTCTCCTGAGGCACCTCTATTATTCACAAGTTATGAAATTAATCCTATGACTGGTTTAAAAAAGAATGTCCCGATAAATGTCAAAACTGACAATTCTTCAAAGTATGAAATTACCCAGAAAATATAAAATAAATAATATAAAATACTCCTGAGGCACCTCTATTATCTACAAGTTATGAAATTAATTCTAGGGGTGGTTTCAAAAAGACTGTCCAGATAAATGTAAAAACTGACAATATTCAAAGTACCAAAGATCCCAAAAAAATTTTATTTGCATTTCTGACTATTGGCATCATATCCGGTAAGTTTTCTAAGGCACTTCTATTTTCTAGAAGTTATGAAATTAATCTCACGGGTGTTTTAAGAAATAATGTCCAGATAAATGTCAAAACTGACAATTTTTAAAGTATCAAAGTTCTCAAAAAATTTTTATATGTATTTCTGACTATTGGCATCACATTTGGTAAACCTCCTGAGGCACCTATATTATCCACAAGTTATAAAATTAATCCTTGGGGTGGTTTCAAAAAGAATTTCTCGATAAATGTCAAGAATGACATTTATCTGGAGACTTTGACACATTGAAAGTTGTCATTTTTTACATTTGTCTGGAAATTCTTTTTAAACCACCACTGCGTTTAATTTCAAAACTTGTGAATAATAGGGCTTCTTCGGGAGGGTTGTCGGATTGATTCCAATAGTCAGAAATGCAGATAAACATTTTTTGGGGACTTTGATACTTTGAAATTTGTCATTTTTGACATTTATCTGGAAATTTTTTTTGAAACCACCCCTAGGTTTAATTTGAAAACTTGTGGATAATTGGAATGTCTCAGGAGGGTTGTCGAATAAGATCCCGATAGTCAGAAATGCAATTAAAATTTTTTTCGGGACTTTGATGCTTTGAAAATTGTCATTTTTGACATTTATCTAAAAATTCTTTTGGAAATCACCTCTAGGTCTAATTAAAAAACTTGTGAATAATAAGGGTGATAAGTACGTGATTTTGCTTTTGTAAGGTTTATTTTATAAAAAGAAAAAATACTATGAAAAATTATTTTATAATTAGTGATATTTTCTATTGTTTAATTTTTTGGGGTCTGCTCAACCCCTAAATAGGGGTAATTTTTTGAAATTTTCAAAAAATGAAAAGTGATGCTAACTTTCGTTTTTAATGACGAGTAATTTGATACCTGTAGCATATTTTTATATTATTTTCCCAGGTCGCCATCGATGTCCAAAAAATAGGCTAAAAAACAGCCTTTTTTGCGGTCACTCTTTACTAGCATCCCCTGGGAGCACTTAATTGCAAGTCTACCTCGAATTCGTGATCAGCGATTTCGAAAATCCCCGGGGTAGTATTTTCAGTGCCTATAAACTTTTTCTAAGTTGTAGAAGTAAATTTTAATCTTGTTTAATTAACCCTTTGATGCACAGCGTATTATATATGATACACCTTGGTTTTTGCATTTTTTTTATGTATAACTAAGTTATTTTTGGTGCTATCATATTGAAAAAATATTTTTTCACTTCCTCAGAAAATTTGCGATGCTATATGCTGTTTTTTAGATCAAAAATCATTATTAGTTTGCGAGAAAAAAAATTTGAAAATGTCCAAAATTTTCAATTTTCTGATATTGATTTTTTTTGTTTTATTTAGATCCTAAAGTAGTCATTAGAAGCAGGAATAATTGTTTTCTCAGATTAAAAAATGTATGCCTGAAATGGTTAAGTTTACAATGAGTTTTGGCTTTTTATGGTCTATTAGACTTTTCAAAGACGCATTAAGGATCGAAATTTCGTGAAAGAAGATATTCAATCCATGGTTTTCGATGTATTTTGATCCGTGGAATTCAATTCTGAGGTCAAAGTAATCGTATCATTCTTCGGTTTTTTAACTCCAAAAAACCATGAAAAAACCGTAAAAATGGTTTTTTGCATGTATCTCAAAAAATGATGCGGGAGGTTATTTTTTAACTGTAGAGTCGGATTCTGCATCGAAATATACGTAAGAAAAACTTGGTCTGGTCAAAAGTGCAGGCAACGTTTTTTTTTGTGTACGTATGTAATAAATGGTATATAAATGGTAGATATAAATATAAATATATAATAAATGGTAAATATAAATAACAAATTGTAAAATACCTGAGCTAGAATGATTCCAGCGATATTCAGAAGTACTCTAGGTCTTTTTAAGGCCCTGAATCTTAAATCAACTGCATTCCAGAAAGTCAGAATATAATGCACAGCTTTTGTAACATTCTGTTTGAACTGACTGAAAATAAATACAATGTATGCAAATATCCGCATAAGTTTGTTTATAAAAGTATTTTCACAAAAAAGACCGAATGAGTCCCCTTTTTAAAAAATTTTAAAAAGTGGTCACTTATGGAACAATAAATTGTTTGTATTTTCATTTTTTCATTATCTTTCGTAAAATTTTAATTCTTTAATACAAATTCTCAAAAAATTTCTTTCTTGAAACAAATTAATATTATTTTTAACTCACGAAAAAAGCACATCATCTAGATAAACCATGATTTCCGGATATACAATAGACGGCTTGCCTAATTCAGATTTTTCCAATCTACTTTTCTCCTCATCATCATCATTTTCTTCCATGGTAAGACTTGAAATTAAATTTGGGAAGTCTGAATCTGAAAACATTTGGATATAATAATAATAATTAAAGTGCGTCTTAAAAAACAATAACTTTCATACTTCTTAGAAATAATTAGGATGTAATTATCAATGTAATTAGGTAATCTACATTATACTTACCGTAATGTGGATTTGGAGACTTTTTATAAATAACGTGGTCAACTTTTTTAGAACCATTGTCATGAGTTTCAGAATTTGAAAAATTTTGCCGGGAAAGATCGCGACGACGACGAACATCTTTTGGCAGTGGACGCAATACATAATTGGATTCAATAATCCCACTCTTGAAAATAAGAAAATTCATGAATTTAAACGTGATTTAATTGACTTATATGGTTAAAAAATTTTTTAGTTTTCTAGAAAAATGTTCAAAGTGAACAAAAAGTTTTTGAGATATTTATAGATAGATATTTTTATATATAGATATTTTTAATGCCGATGTTTCTTGCTTCTTTAGAGCCTGAAATACTTTTAGTAGGGTCGAAAAAGTTGTTTTTCTCTAACAGAAAAATGTATTTTTAATGGAACTCACAAATTCTGAATTTCCTTCATCGTCCAACATGTGTGAAATTGATGACATGGTGTTCTCATCCTGATAAAAAGTGGCTACTTTGTTCATCGCCTAAAAAAAAGAGTTATTTTTAAAAAATGTATTTTTACGAGGCATAATTTCTGAAAATGAGAATCAGAAAAAATATTTTTTTAAATTGGATATTGAATATATTATGGTACTTGCGTCGTTAATCAAATAATAATCAAGTTTATTTCGATTTTTTGGATTTCTTTTAGCTCTCCAAACTTTTGTTTTTTCCCCAACGAAAAAGCTATCAACAGGTTTTAAATAAAAATTTTTGTCCATGCCATTAATTTTCGTTTGAAATTTCATAACGTTGGCACTTCTAGTATGCAGGATATGATTGACTTCAACCACCTCATATTTGGGTACTAAAATATTTTTTAAAAATTGTCATATTCTTATATCAAAGCAAATTCTCAAAATATAATTGCCCCTTTTTATTTTGATAAATATTTCATAAAATAAATATAAAATTCCACAGTTTTCTTCTACAGTAATTTTATTTAATTAAATAGACACATTTTTGAATAACTACCATTATCATGAGTTGTTTGAAAAACATCCTGGACTTCAATCTTGGACATATAATCGTGTAACTAAACAAATTACATTTATAAATATTTATCTCCGTCTTTGAGAATCACTATTTTCAAAATTAAAAATAAAATTAAATTATTCCACATGATTAAAATTACCTTAAGAGGTCGGGCGAAGGGCGCAAAAATTGCGTAAAATAAAATAGAGAAGTGAACCATGTTGTAAGTCGGGAATATATAAATTTGAAAAATATGATTCCTCGATGGTTTCTGAAATCGAAAGAACAATACTTATCCAAGAAAAAATAATAATTCTCTAGAAGCATTGAATAATGTACAAGATGATAATAAATTTTCAATTTAAACAAGAAATTTCAGTTATATTTTTTTGTTTGTTTTGTTATACAATTTTTCAGAATTTCATTATTTTTTATTTAATTTTTGAAAATAAAATAAAATACTTAAAAACTCACCTTTCTCTGAAGAAATAACTCAGTCACAAGGCCATTGTAATAAAATTAATTTGTTTGAATAAAAACTTCAATATTTTTGCGATTAGAAACTGGAGAGTTAAAGTTTCAATATCAGGTTACCTTCAGGATCAGACCTTCACGATTACAAATATCTAAAAATTTTTCCTAATTGTGTCAAATTAAAATAAGTCTTATTTAGTAATCGATAAATTGGAATATTTAAAATATTTAAACTTTTAACTTTTTAAGGAAAAAAAAGAAAAAAGAAAAAATTTGAAAAAAGTGGGAACTGACCCTAAAGCCAAATTTACCATCCAATATTATAAACGATTATTAATTTGAAAAAAAATTGAAAAAAAAATTTGAAAAATTTTTCCTTTTTAAGGAAAATTTTGAGTTTTTTATAATCGTAAAAATCCGTAGATTTCCGGGGATCTGAATGTTTGTTAACGCAAGAAGCATTCAAATTAAACGATCGATCGTTTAATTACAAATTTTTTAAAAGACGTAAACGAGGGATTAGACACTTTTGAATTCATTGAATTCTTTTGAATTGTTTAACTTTTTAAAATTGTTTCAATTCTTTGAATTACTTTGAATTTTTTTAACTCTTTGGAGTTACTTTGAATTCTTTGAATTCTTTGCAGTTCACTCAGAAAAAAGTTTTTTTTCAAATTAAAAAAATCGTTTTTTACGAGTCCTGCTTTCAAATCTCAGCAGATTATATTATTAAAATTTTTCTCTTACAGGTAATTTTAATATTAATTTAATTCTTTAACCTTTAAGTAAAAATTTAATTTAATTGTTGATAACTTTCATATTTAATAACCCTAGGAATATGATGTCATAGTAAAAATATAGATTAAAGTTACAAAAATCTTACTCTTAAAATATGATTTTTTTAATACAACATTTTTTTTAAATTCATAAAAATGTTTTTTTAAATTAAAAAAATTATTTTGTTAGAACAAACAAACCATTTGTTCGATTCAAAGAAAGTAGGTCAACCAAAAAATTTTTTTGAATCAAAGAAATGTTTTTCTGACCCTATAGCAGTGCGAAGATTTGTTTAATTCAAAAAAACTTTTCTGAATGAATTATTTGAAATTCTTTGGAATTTTTTGAAATGCTTTGTTTTTTTAAAATTCTTTGAATTTTTTGGAACTACTTTAAATTTGTTTTGTCATTTTTTTTATAATTACTTTGAAGTATTTCAGTTATATTTAATTTTCTGAAATTCTTTTAAATTCTTTCAATTCTTTGGAATTTTTTGGGTTTTAAATTCTACAAATTATTATGAATTTTTGGGAATTATTTTGAATCTTATGAATTTTTTTAATTTGTTGAATTATTTTTAGTTTTATTTCTTGGAATTAATTTGAAATATTTCAATTCTATTTAATTTTCTGAAATTCATTTAAATTCTTGCAAATTCTTTCAATTTTTGGAATTATTTTAAATTTTTTGAATTTTTAGAATTATTTTGAATTCTTAAGAATTATCTTCCATTCTTTCAATTCTTTTTAATTCTTTTGAGTTTTTTGAATTCTTTGGAATTCATTAAAATCCTTTCAAAGTCCTTGTTTTTTGAATTATATGAATTATTACGATTTTTTTGAAATTACTTTGAATTCTTTTAAATTTCTTCGAATTCTTTGTTTTTTAAATTCTTTGAATTTTTTGGAATTTTCTGGAATTATTTTGTATTTGTTGAATTATTATTATTTTTTGTTTGAAAATACTTTGAAGTATTTCAATTCTATTTCATTTTTTGGAATTCTTTTGAATTCTTTTGAATTCTTTGAAATTTTTGGAATTATTTTGAATTCTTGAGGGGTGTTTTTCATTCTTTCAATTCTTTTCAATTATTTTAAGTTTTTTGAATTCTTTAGAATTCTTTTGCATCCTATCAAAATCTTGTTTTTGAATTATATGAATTATTTTGAATTTTTTGGAATTACTTTAAATTCTTTTGAATTCACGAGGAATTCTTTAGAATTCAGCAGGAATTATTTGGTATCCTTCAAACTTTACCTTGAATTCATTGGAATTCTTCGGAATTAACATTGAATTCCAAAGAATTTATGACGAGATGAATTACAAATAATTAATCATCAATTCCGAAGAATTTCACAGAACTCATAGTGAATTCCACAGAATGTTAATGAATTAATGAGCAATTCTTTTGAATTCATCAGAGATTCATTGAAATTCACTAAGGATTCTTTGGAATTCTGTGGAATTCTTTAGGGATTTTTTGAAACTCACTACGGATTTTTTGGAATTCTTCGGAAACAAGTAATTTATATATAATTCTTTGAAATTATTTAGAATTTGCTGAATTATTATTTTTTTTGGAATTACTTTGAAATATTTCTATTTAATTCTATTCTATTTATTTCTATTTAATTTTTTGGAATTCTTTTGAATTCTCTTAGTTCTTTGAAATTCTTTGCTTTTGGAATTCTTTGAATTTTTTGGAATTATTTTGAATTCTTGAGAATGATCTTGCATTCTTTCAATTTTTTTAAATTCTTTTGAGTTTCTTTGAATTCTTTAGAATTCTTTTGCACACTTTCAAAGTCTTTGTTTTTTGGATTATATGAATTATTTGGATTATTTTGGAATTCTTTTAAATTTCTTCGAATTCTTTGTTTTTTAAATTCTTTGAATTTTTTGGAATTATTTGGAATTATTTTGAATTTGTTGAATTATTATTTTTTTTTTTTTTGGAAATACATTGAAGTATTTCAATTCCATTTAATAGCTTGGAATTCTTTTGAATTCTTTTAAATTCTTTTACTTCTTTGGAATTCTTTGAAATTTTTGGAATTATTTTGAATTCTTAAAAATTATCTTGCATTCTTTTAAAGTCTTTGTTTTTGAATTATATGAATTTTTGAAATTACTTTCAATTCTTTTCAATTCTTTCAATTCTTTGTTTTTTTAAAATCTTTGAATTTTTAGGAATTATTTGGAAGTACTTCAAAGTATTTCAATTCTATTTAATTTCCTGGAGGTCTTTTGAATTATTTTAATTCTTTCAATTCTTTTAAATTCTTTGGAATTCTTTTGAGCTCTTTGTGTTTTGAATTCTATGAATTATTTTAGATTTTTGGGAATTATTTTGAATTCTTTGAAATTACTTTGAATTCTTTTAATTCTTTGCTTTATGAAATTCTTTGAAATATTTTTAATTTTTTCGAATTATATTGAATTCTTTCAATTTTTTTGAATTCTTTTCAATTCTTGAATTCAAGTGTACATCAAAATTGCTAGTGTTTAGCCTCTCGGATGTGAAGTTGTCTGAATAAAAATCTATTTCTCTAAAAAGTTAAATGCAAATTTTGCCCTTAGTTGTTTTTTCTGTGGTATCTCGCTTCTATTTACAGAAATTCTAAAGAAACTGGATTTTAAAATTCCATTATACTATAGATATGTTGACGATTTAATCTTATGCATTCTCGATAACAAATTAAATGAAGTTCTGCATGTTTTCAATGCTTATCATAATAGATTACAATTCATACATGAAATAGAAAAAACTAGTGTAATTAACTTTCTAAATTCCAAGGTTATAAGCAACAAAGATAACACTATAATTACTGATTGGTATCGAAAGATGCTTGAAAGACTCTTGAATTATTTTTCTAACCATCCTTTCAACATAAAAGTGCTATTATTAAAAACTTTTAGTTGATACAACTGTCCTAAGTTTCTTCTAGATAAATACATACATAAGAGGCTTGTGGAAAATAATACTATGATATCAAATTTAAATACCAGTAATAACTCTGCAGAAGAAAAAAATAAATTTTTCGTTCATCCTTTCTATGGAACAATTTCTGAAAATATAATAAGATTATTAAACAATTTTAAAATTCAAACTATTTATAGAGTAGATTTCAAATGAGATAAATTTATTAAGTTGGGTAAAGAAACTCTTGAGAAAATTAATCAAATTAACGTTGATTATAGATTTGCTTGTGTATGTGGTAGTTCCCATGTTGGCCAGGTTAAAAGACTTTTACATATCAGAAGAGAAGAACACAAAAACAACATAAAATTAAATGAAAAACACCACAATGTCATGACTAAACATATCCATGTCAAATTAAACATCAAAATGACAAACCTCCGCACTATAATCTTTAGAATTCTTCGGAAACGTTCGAATTCATCCTGAATTCTTTGGAATTCGCACTGAACTCTTCGGAATTCGTCATGAATTCATTTGAATTCTTCTGAATTCATTTGACTTCTTCTGAATTCATTTGAATTCTTCTGATTTCATTGGAATTCTTCTGAATTCATTGTAATTCTTCTGAACTCATTGGAATTCTTCTGAATTCATTGGAATTCTTCTGAATTCATTGAAATTCTTCTGAATTCATTGGAATTCTTCTGAATTCATTGGAATTCTTCTGAATTCATTGGAATTCTTCTGAATTCATTGGAATTCTTTTGTATTCACGAGGAATTCCTTAGAATTCAGCAGAGATTATTTGGTATCCTTCAAACTTTACCTTGAATTCATTGGAATTCTTCGGAATTCACATTGAATTCTAAACAAATTATGACGAGATGAATCGCAAAGAATTAATCATCAAGTCTGAAGAATTTCATAGTACTCATAGTGAATTCCAAAGAATGTAAATGAATTCATGAGAAATTCTTTGGAATTCATCAGAGATTCTTTGAGACTCACTAAGTATTCTCTGGAATTCTTTGGAATTCACCAGGAATTTTTTGAAATTCACTAGGGATTCTTTGGAATTATTCGGAAGCCTTCAGAATTAAACATGAATTCTTTGGAATTCGTAATTAACTCTTCAGAATTCGTAATGAATTCATTCGAATTCTTATAAATTCATTGGAATTCTTCTGAACTAATGAAGAATTCCTTAGAATTCAGCAGGAATTATTTGTTATCCTTCAAACTTTACCTTGGATTCATTGGAATTCTTCGGAATTCACATTAAATTCCAAACAATTTATGACGAAATGAATTACAAAGAATTAATCATCAATTCTGAAGAATTTCATAGAACTCAAAGTAAATTCCACAGAATGTTAATGAATTAATGAGAAATTCTTTTGAATTCATCAGAGATTCTTTGACACTCACTAAGTATTTCAATTTCAATTTAGTTTATTATAAATCCAACAGTCCAAGGACTGTTGGATTTCTTTGGACTCTCTGGAATACTTTGGAATTCACCAGGGATTTTTTGAAATTCTCTAGGGATTCTTTGGAATTCTTCGGAAGCCTTCAGAATTAATAATGAATTCTTTGGAATTCACAATGAACTCTTCAGAATTCGTAATGAATTCATTCGAATTCTTATGAATTCATTCGAATTCTTATGAATTCATTGGAATTCTTCTGAACAAATAAAGAATTCTTATGAATTCATTGGAATTCTTCTGAACAAATAAAGAATTCCTTAGAATTCAGCAGGATTTATTTGGTATTCTTCAAACTTTACCTTGAATTCATTGAAATTCTTCGGAATTCACATTGAATCCCAAACAATTTATGACGAGATGAATTATAAGGAATTAATAATCAATTCTAAAGAATTTCATAGAACTCATAGTGAATTCCAAAGAATGTTAATGAATTCTTGAGAAATTCTTTGGAATTCATAAAAGATTCTTTGACACTCACTAAGTATTCTCTGGAATTCTTTGGAATTCACCAGGGATTTTTTGAAATTCACTAGGGATTCTTTGGAACTATTCGGAAGCCTTCAGAAATTATAATGAATTCTTTGGAATTCGTAATGAACTCTTCAGAATTCGTAATTAATTTATTCGAATTCTTATGAATTCATTTGAATTCTTCTGAACTAATGAAGAATTCCTTAGAATTCAGCAGGAATTATTTGGTGTCCTTCAAACTTTACCTTGAATTCATTGGAATTCTTCGGAATTCACATTGAATTTCAAACAATTTATGATGAGATGAATTATAAAGAATTAATAATCAATTCCGAAGAATTTCACAGAACTCATAGTGAATTCCAAAGAATGTTAATGAATTCATGAGAAATTCTTTGGAATTCATCAGGGATTCTTTGAAATTCACTGAGGATTCTTTGGAACTCTTTGGAATTCACCATTCGTTTTTTGACACTCACTAAGGATTCTTTGGAATTCTTCGGAAGCCTTCAGAATTCATCCCGAATTCTGTGGAATTTGCAATGAACACTTCGGAATTCGTGATGAATTCATTGGAATTCTTCTGAATTCATTGGAATTCTTCTGAATATATTGGAATTCTTTGAATTCATTGGAATTCTTCTGAATTCATTGAAATTCTTCTGAATTAATTGGAATTCTTTTGTATTCACTAGGAATTCCTTAGAATTCAGCAGGGATTATTTGGTATCCTTTAAACTTTACCTTGAATTCATTGGAATTCTTCGGAATTCACATTGAATTCCAAACAATTTATGACGAGATGAATTACAAAGAATTAATAATCAATTTTGAAGAATTTCATAGAACTCAAAGTGAATTCCAAAAAATGTTAATGAATTCATGAGAAATTCTTTGGAATTCATCAGAGATTCTTTGACACTCACTAAGTATACTCTGGAATTCTTTGGAACTCACCAGGGATTTTTCAAATTCACTAGGGATTCTTTGGAATTCTTCGGAAGCCTTCAGAATTAATAATGAATTCTTTGGAATTTGCAATGAACACTTCAGAATTCGTAATGAATTCATTCGAATTCTTATGAATTCATTCGAATTCTTATGAATTCATTGGAATTCTTCTGAACTAATGAAGAATTCCTTAGAATTCAGCAGGAATTATTTGGTATCCTTCAATCTTTACCTTGAATTCATTGGAATGCTTCGAAATTCACATTGAATTTCAAACAATTTATGACGAGATGAATTACAAAGAATTAATAATCAATTCTGAAGAATTTCATAGTACTCACAGTGAATTCCAAAAAATGTTAATGAATTCATGAGGAATTCTTTGGAATTCATCAGAGATTCTTTGACACTCACTAAGTATTCTCTGGAATTCTTTGGATTTTTTCAAATTCACTAGGGATTCTTTGGAATTCTTCGTAAGCCTTCAGAATTATTAATGAATTCTTTGGAATAATATTTGAATTCTTTGGAATAATTCTTTGAAACGGAATATCTGATATCGGTAACGTCGGGTTGACACGTGAGGTTGCTCCGTCGACTTTTGCGAATATATTTATCTGTGAGGATTTTTCGTACACGGATTGTGGATTAATTAGTGACTATTATGGTTAGTTGCATGTGGGAATATGTGAACTTCGCGAATTTTTTAAGGATCTGTCTTTTTTTTTTTTACATTGAAATCTTGAAGGGTCGTGCTGGGCTGCTTCTGTATTGAGACTGAATCGGCGCGTGGCGTATAAAATTCCGTCAGTGACTTCTGTATTGAGACTAAATCGGCGCGTGGTGTATAATTCCGTCAGTGACTATCATCCCGTAAATTCTTATCAGCACACATGTGTATAGGATATGCATGACTGAATTCAACGTATTCTCAACGATAATTTTTCCATGATAATTGACTCCTGTCTAACTTTGAAAT
>JBAGKK010292349.1:0-20238 GCA_037177015.1 Euceroptres primus | reverse complement strand
GAAACGTCGATTTGGAATTGATCTTATAAGTTAACTAAATAAACATATATATATTGAACGTATGACCAAAAGAATTTTTCTATCTCCATAATAGGAGATATTTCCATATGAAACCTAAGTATCATATTTAGTTATCCAATGAAAACGGATAATTGTTTAAACAATCTTTTGGACGTACAAACTTGATTATTTCGACGAAATCAACTGTAAATAACTAACTTCAAAATTTTTAAGGACATTTCGATGACAATAAATAAATTTTATTGCAAACAACAATTGTTTAAACAAATTTTTACCATATTATGTATTTATAAACAAAATTCCATTTTTTTCACGGATGAATGCTAACATTTGATAATTGATTCAAACATAATGAACAAATGCATTATTTGTCGATTTTTCAGCCCTTCAACTTTGTTTTTTTGGCGTAATCAATTGTTAATTACAAATTTTTAAACTTTTTTTAGATAATTCGATAACGATTCACTATTTTTATTGTTATTAACAATGTTATAAACACATTTTTCTCGGATTACGTATTTGTAAACTAAAAATTGTGTTTTTCTTGTGGAATATACTTAAAATAACTTAGAAAATAATTCCTTGCTATCAGTTGATAACAATTGATGATTGGTTAAAGTAATTTAATTACTAGTCGACTTTCTTTTTCGGTTATTTTAAGTATATTCCACAAGAAAAATGCAATTTTCAGTTTACAAATACATTAGCCGAGAAAAATTGATTTCTATCATGGTTAATAACAATAAAAATAGTGGATAGTTATCGAAATATCTAAACAGATTTTAAAAATTTGTTATTAACAGTTATTACGCTAAAAAAACAGAGTTTAAATGCTGAAAAATAGCCAAATAATACATAAGTTAATTAAGTTGGTTTAAACAATTAACAAATGCTAGAAATTAATAGCAAGAAGTCATTGCTAAATAACTGGCTGTTATTTCCGAGAAAAAAGTGGAATTTTATGTATAAATACATAACATGATAAAAACTTATTTCAGCAATTGTTTTTTACACTAAAAATTATTTATTGACATCGAAATGTCCTTAAAAATTTAGAAATAAGTTATTTACCGTTGATCGACTTCGTAGAAGAAACTTTAATTATTACATCATAAATACCTGATATGGATAATTGTTTATAAACCTTGCTTATCAAATAAGATATTATTTATCAACATTCATTAAATCAACTAAAAAACTCTTTTTTCCATAAATTGTTCAAATTTAGTGCGAATCAAGTGACGAATCGCTGTCAATCCCCAGGAAACCATTTTTATTCACTTATTTGTTTATAACAAATTCGATAAGTTTTTAAACATTTGCTATTGATCATCTTTTTTGGATAGTTGCCTTATTTTTTCTAGCTATTTTTAAATGAATCCTAATATTTGTTAAAAACCAGTAGAATTCAAAAGTCAATTTTTTTCTATTTTTGTTATTGAATAAAAAAAAAGTTATAATGTTTTTTTTTAAATCTGGCATGACTGTTCGGTGCGGAGTTTTATTAGGTTTAATTTTAAAGGAACGTTTTATTCGCATAACAATTGTCTTCTGAAAATAAATTTGATCACGGACGTTTTTTTGCCCAACTGTGAGCCGTGCGAATTAGGAAGCGCCGCATGCCAGAAGTATCGCGGACCGGTAGTAGGGAGGCTAATGGCCCAGATTATAAAAGCGACCTACTACCTGGTCTTGCTCTCTTATGTTTCGATCCGCCTTGTGAGGTGAGTGGCGTTATTTTCTAAGAGAAGCGATCCAAAAGCTCATAGGGTTTGACGCGAGAAGGGGCACCTAACTCCCGCTGCTCTCCGTTCTGAAAATTTTGGAAAGCTTACGTTTCCCAGTCCTCCCGTTAGACAAAATTAGAGATCTAGGAGTTACCAAGCGTCAGAACTTTAGCGTTTTGCATTTATTCGAAAATCGCAAATCACGATTTTCAAATAATAAGTATCCATTGTAGAAAAAATACTCTGTACGATATTTTCCAATCGTAGCCAGAATAGAAGAACGGTTCTTAAAGGTAAGTACCAGACTGTCACGTAACCAATTGTTTAAAGCAAACTTACTCATAAACTAATTATTCGAATAGGTTTTCGATACCGGCAGCCATAAAGGAAATAACTACGATTTTTCTGGTATGGAAAATCCATTCGAATTATTAGTTTATGAGTTAGTTCGCTTTAAAGAATTTGTGACGTCGCACTCTGTTACCTGTCCTTAAGTCTAATCCGAAATTTCAACCCACTTGATGGGAGCTCATTTGGGCGAACAATCAAGAGAACCGATCTTACAAAAAATTCTGAATGCGTGAAAACAGACTGAATATAGAAACAAATTTTTAGTCTACTCCGAATTTTCAACCTACCAGATGAGAGCTCATTTAGACGGACTACCAGAATTTGATTTCTAAGCAATTAAGTGTGTTTAATTCGAAAAACAATACAAGCGAACTGGAGCTAACGTAATCCGTGATTATCACGACGTTCACATATATGAGAGTCTTGATAATTAGATACAAGGCTGCAGCCCACCTTGAGCACTGGCCGTTTGTGAGAATTAAGTGTGACACACGGCTGAGGTGAAATTAAACAAAATTAATCCACTGGCAGAATACAAAGATTTTGAGGAATTGTGGAGTTAGTTTGATGGTTAGGATAGGAGTCTTGTTGCAATTAAGGAAGTAAGTGGAGTTCAGACATAGCACTTCGTCTGCCAATATTTTCTTAATGCACAGAATTCATTATAGGAAATACTTGGCAACTGATACCTTGACAGTGTTGATTACGTCAAGGAGATAGCTCAGGATACTGAAAAACCCACTTAGATCGTGAATTTAACGTTCATTTGTTTTATGAATTATTCTCAGACTTTCTACCATAAGAAGAGCTCGCCTGAGGAATTTTACGAAATATAGTTTCATTTGCAATCATTCTCGCCTCAGTGTTGCTCACAATCTTAATTAAATTCAGGTCCCACAATCCCAGGGAATAATGGAACTTGGAATAATTGATATTAAAAAAAGTGTAAAATGAAATACGTAAAATTCGAGTGAGCCTAAAATCAGAATTTTTTATTATTGTTAATTTTATTCTCTAACACAACTGAGAACAAAGTCAGTAATTTTCCTCAGGATATTGTGATAAGCAAAAATTAAATTGACTTAAAGAGAAAATATTTTTTAGACGAATTTCTAACAAATCGCACTTGAAGCTACAGCTTTTTGATTTACTAATAAAAATATTCTCGGAATTAATTGAGATTCTAGAAAAAAGTATAAACCTGAATTAAAATGAACATGATTGCCGATTTAAGGCTGATTATTTTGTTATCGGGCAATCAAATTATCGCTGACCAAAAGGAAACCGTTAAAACTGGTACCCCTGGTGTGACACTGAAGTTTTAAAAAAGTAGAGTGATTGCGCAATGTGTATTGTCCGTACGTTCGTCGTAGAGGTGATGGTCGCACGAATCGAGGAATTGGGGGAAACTTACGGGCTCCAAACTGTACTCGTTGTGTTAATTCCGCTGTAAACTTTCAGGAGTCGCGATAAGGATTACAATTGAATCTCAGACGGTCATCATCAAATATAATAGTCGAGCTCGGAACATGTTAAATTAGCACAAGATAAATTTAAAGGGAAAACCAGTGATTGCTCGAATAATAATAAGAGACCGGAATTAAAAGAAACACGGAAGTTAAAAACTCAGTTTATCAAAACGTTAAATAGAAAATTAAATTGATCCGATATCGTTACCGTGAACAATAAATAGATCGAAAATGTCAGATAATAACAAAAAGACTAAAGTTAAACAACCGAAAAGCAAGGAAATAAAACAATCCGATTTACTCGAAAACCCACTCGAAAATAATGAGCAAGATACTACGTTTCCTGAGGTTACAGAAGATACATATTCAGCCATAGATAAAACGCACGCAGATAATCAGGTCGATGGTGAATCCGAAATAGAGGACGAAAAAAGTAGGGAGATGATTAAAAACCTCGACCAAATGATTGCAAAATTAGAATCCTATGTGAAGATCGTGAAAAAGAACGTCGCAGCCCTTGCTAATCAACAAAAATCGATGGTTAAAAGATGTGGCGCGAATAACAAAAATTTATCAGACGAAATTGCAAAAACCGGTCCGAAATTAGACCTCGGTACAAATAAGTTAGTAGAAAGAACAGATCAAAGCGTATCAATAAGAAAAGAAAATTGTGAAACGAGAAGTTCTTATATAGAAGGTCACATCGTCGATATCGAAGCCAAGGTCGACCTTCTTATCAGAAGAGGTACCGCTAGACCATGGCGATTTTCTAGCGAAAAACTTTCTTACCGAAAAGCGCATGGAAAATTCAGAAAATAACCATAAGACGTTCGAAAAACGATTATACCGGGTAAGACAAACTGGCAGTCAAGTGAAAATTCCATGAATAAAAAATGATCCTGTTCCAAAATTTTCAAGATCAGGTCGAGAAAGACCAATGATGTTTTTGCGAAATCGAAAAAAATCGTCATCAGACCCCATAACTCACTGTTCTTTCTTCCAGGCCAAGGGTCTGAGAGTACGTAGTACTATATCGAAAATATTTTATTTATCATATCAAACATATCCTCGAGAATTTCTCTTCAAAATCAACATTATGTTCTGAAATCGGATTTATCTCTTCAATTTTGTTTTCAAATAATTTGAATCAGTGAAATCTCACTGCAAGAAATACAATTTATGCAAGAGATAAAATTTATGTGGAAATCGTAGAGAAAATCCTTGGCTAAATCGAAATGACGATTTTACTATAGGACATTTTCAATAAGGGAATATTTATAAATACTGAATAGCTGTATAATTTTATTAATAATTTACAGGAATTGTGGACGAAACTAGGTTCGGTAATACAACAACCATATGGCATAAAATTGTTGCATGACATTCACCTAAATTCTGCAAAGTCCTAACTGAAGTTCATCACTTGACGGGATCGAATTATACGAGCAAGGTTGCAGCGAAACGCTGCAGTATAAATATGTTAATTCAGAGACTTTTTTAAATAGATTGATCACACATTTGCAGTCAGATAGCAATTTAAAAAATATGAAAATTTAAAAAGTGTGATAACAATTTAATACTGCACAAACTGTATAAAGCTTTCTCAAAGGCCCTTGTCTAAATCTAAAATTAAAAATGATAAAATAATCATGTTTAGTGATAACAGTCTCTTCTAATGATAATATTGCAACCTACCTAAATGATAATTCAGAAATATTCAAGAATTAAGAAATTTAAATATTTGTGTGATATGTACATACAGAGATGGAATGAAGCGAGAAAATGTTTTAGTCATTCTGTGTTGTGTTATTAGTTAATAATAAATGTTAATTGTTAATTATATTATTATAAATCTTAACAATTGCATTCTTACTGCAAACGAGAAACCTAGAAGCATAAAACTTTAATACTTTGGGACCGTTCATCATGCGGCCCTGAGATCAGGCGTGTTATTATTAGTACACCCTCCGCACTGGGAGAAACAGACAATCTTATCAGCACATGCCAGCGGGAAAAATTTAATTTAAAGGGCTCAGGCGAAAATTTTACGATTGCTGTTTTTAGGGAAGATGCACAAAGAAGAATCTAATGTCCATACCCAAGGAAAACGTTACGAAATAATCTAACAGCCCTTCAGAAAGGAAAAACACATTAATTGGCTAAGCTAATCTGCACATTCCAGATGGAAAAATTCAATAAATTTTTATCACAGATCCGGAAATGTGTAATCAAACTCAAGAAGGAGTAAACGAATACCAATTAACAGAAAAAGCTTTAAAAGTTCAGACGCAAATCCTAAGATTGTCGTTTTAAGGGAAGGTGCATAAAGAAGCACCTAATCTCTTTACTATTTTTAAAGAACCGTTGAATGTACAAAAACAGGTTTTTTGGTTATTGCAACGAACTTGATTAACTGCCAGGAAAAAAGTTTAGTTTAAAAAAGTAGGCTTTAGAGAGATCTACAAAATGACGGGTCACACGTTAAGATTCGTTTATTTGTTTACTTGGAAAAAAATTAAAACCGCCCAAAATCGCCTTTTCCTAAACACGAAATTATTTCTCCAATAATCGAGTAACAATTTCGACACTTTCAGAAAATATGCCTCTCATCACTCTAACAATGTGTGCAAAACTTGCGCCCGAAATAGTCATTAGTTTTCTCAAAAAGTCATATGTTATTTTAAAAATTACTTCTTTTCATGTAATTTGTGAGTCTTTGGTCAAATGGTTATCAAACCACAGTTGGTGTTCTTAACTCTAGAAGAGTTGTACTATCAGGTTTACTTGGTGGGAAAGCGATATTTCATAAATAACTTGCAAAAAAGTGGATTAAAAAAAGATGTACGTTTTTCTTCGTAAACAAATGAAATAACTCCGTCAAGTTTTATGTTATTGAAACGGGGTAAAAACCACTTGACAGATGCTAGTGTTACACATCTTTTCAACAAAAAAAATTGTTGTGCGTCAATTTGTTGCTGAGATAGTTTTTTTAAAAACAATTACTGTTGCTACAATTTTAAGAATATATAGCTGAATATTTAACTGAGCATAGAAGAAAATTGGTGCTATTTGGAACAAATTTTACGAAGCGATACTTTCACTGTAATTTTATTGTTTATAATCGTGTCTGATTGATGGTGAAGGATGCACGCAGTCTGCGGGGCGGTGAAAGAGGAAGCTGCGTACGCTGACTTACGCTGGTTGGCGATCGCACCGAATTTGAATTGAATTGTCATATCAAGATCTTTTTTGTTCAATTTGTAGTAGCTTTTCGCGCTGGTTTTGTTGGTGGCTTCTCAAAAATATTATATCTAATGCCGGCAATTTTAAATTATTCATTTTCCTTATCTAATTTTTCCTTTAATTTATTGTTTATTGGATTGACATATACCTCATACTTTTGAAAATTTACGTTTGAAAGTTTTTTTTTGGAAAAAAACGTTAAAAATGAATAAAATATTGCCTAATAGCCATATGCGATTTATGTTTTCTTTTAATTTTAAAAAATAAAGGATATTTTGTGGAAAAAAGTGCTATAGTTATTTTTAAAATATTTTTTGTTTATTAGTACTAAATCATTATTATAAAATTTAAATAATACTTAAATCTACATATTATTAAAGTTTTCGCCTCTTAATTCGTATACCTATGCCCTCATCGCTAAGAGGCGCAAACTTTAAAAATATGTAGACATAAGTATTATTTGTAATGAATAATAATAATATAGTATTAATTAAACAAAAAATATTCTAAAAATACCTATAGCACTTTTTCTTACAAAATATCATTTATTTTTCAAAATTAAGAAATCATAAATTACGTATGTCTATTAGACAATATTTTAACCATTTTTGACATCCTTTTTCCAAAAGTAATTTTTCAAACGTAAATCTTCAAAAGAAGAGGGTGTGTTTTACAGTAAATCCAATAAACAATAAATTAATGGCAAAATTCGATCAGACAAAGGAAATAGTTTGAAACTGCAGGCATTAGAAATAATTTTCTTGAGAAGCCAGCAACAGATTTGTAACCAGCGGGAAAAGCTACCCCAAGTTGAAAAAAAAATCTTGATATGACAATTTGTTCCTGCCTTATTTAAACTTGTTGCATATTACCAGATAGATAAAGGGCACTGCGTAAGCCAGTGCACGCAGCTTCCCCTTCCACTGCCCTGCAAACTGCGACGATCCTTCACCAGCAATCAGATACGATGAAACTGACGTACAACAATTTTTGTTTTTGAAAAGATGTGTAACTCTAGTACTTGTCAAATAGTTTTTACTCCGATTCCATAACATTTTTTAAAAAACAAATGTCTTTTTGGAAAAACTAATCATTATTCCGGACTCAAGTCTTGCACATTTTTAAAGTGATAAGGGACATATTTTTTGAAAGTGTCGAAATTGTTCGTCGATAATTTTAAAAATAATTGAGTGTATAATAAAAGGCGATTTTGGGTGGTTTTAATTTTTTTCCAAGTAAAAAAGTTAACGAATCTTAACGTGTGACCCGTCATTTTGTAGATTTCTCTAAATTAAACTGTTGTTTAAAAATAGAATTTGCGCGCAGATCAATACATACGCATATAGGTTTTCGTTTTAGATGTCAACACTACAAGAATCAGGAGTTAAATTTCTGTTATCAATTACATGCAAAAATTGCCTGTTATAAAACAAAAACTCAGTCTCGAAAATTAGTCAGCAGTTCGGAAGTTATTATTTAATTACAAAGTGCATTAAGCCTAATTTCAAAACGTACATTAAAGTCGACGCTAGTTTTTCGTTTGCAGATACGAAAAGTATCAATATTTATAATTCTAGTTAAAACCTCAACGAATAAAACTATCAAGTGGGCCTCAGACTAACTAGTGACCCTAATGCAATTAAGAACTGTGCATAAGCTCTCATCCGTCAACATTGTCGACAATCATCATTGTCGACAATCATCATTGTCGACAAACCAAACTTTTCACCGAGGAAAGTGTCTTACAGCGTATCGCCAAAGTTTTTTCGCTCATTCAACTATCACTGCTAATTATTATTTCAAATATTAAATTCGATCTTCTCCGAAATGACGTTAAAAATTTTCTGATTTTGATGGGTTAATATCGAGCGATACATTAGTGTTCTGTTTTCACGGTCAGTGCAAAAATCTCTTCGGATGATAACTCGCAACCTACCCAAATGATAATTCCGAAATCTTTAACATTTGAAACTTCGAATAGAAGAACATCTCGCATGTAGTGCGTTTCCTGTGAAGAACAAATCTCGATATCTTTAGTAGTTTAGTGGTCAGAGCTACCGACCAGCAATCGAGAGACTAGGGTTCAATTCCCAGCGTAGCGAAAGAGGATCTTTTTTCACAGAGTATTTATAATTATTTCAAATATTAAATCTTATCTTGTCCGAAATGACGTTAAAAATTCTCTGATTTTGATGGGATAATATCGAGCGAAATATTAGTGTTCTGTTTTCACGGTCAGTGGAAAAATTTCTTCTGATGATAACTCGCAACCTAACTAAATGATAATTCAGAACTCTTTAAAATTTTCAGTTATAATTATTATAGTATTATTATATATTATTATGATATACAATATGTAATATTATATACGTGTTCGATGCGCTTTTTAGACAATTTTGAGAAAAAATGGTTGGAAAAATTTAAAGCAGCTCATGTGTCCGTGGCGGGATTGACTTTCAATTGGCCCGATATCTCAGGCAGTAGCTTGCTTGGCTTATAGACGGAAAGCTGCGCGTTCGATTCTCGCTGCCCGCATTTTTCATTTTATTTAATTATATGTTTATTTATTTAATTCTTTGTAAAATTGATGAAAATTATGTGCATATTATAATTTTTAACAATTGTCTTTGATTGAAAATTTGCTTTGTTAGAGGTTTATGATTTTTGTTCTCAAAAAGTTTTTCTATGAAAATTCTAAGGGGTGTGCGAAAAACTCGAAACTCAAGGTTCGAAGGAGTCGAGTCGAGCTTGTTATGTTTCAAGTCGAGTCGAGCTGAGCTCGATCCGGTTCGAGTCAAGTCAGGTCGATTTAAGTTCGAGCATTCCGGAAAACTCAAATTCTCGAATGTCTTCAAGAACTCAAAACTTTCGAGTACTCGAACAGTTTCGAACTGCTCAGAAGTTTCGGATTCTTGAAAGTTTCGAGCAGCTCGAAACTGTCACTTGTCTAAAACTTTCATTTTTTAATTTTAGCCACAAATTTGAGATCAAATTCTTTGCATTTTAAAATTTTTTCGATATTGTGTATACAAAATTTCGTAATTTTGAATTTTGGTCTTAAATTCGCAGTTAGCAACCTTAAAGTTTTCAGAACTCGAAACTTTCGAGCAGCTCGAAACTGATTCAGTACCTGATACTATCGAGTAGCTCAAAACTGTTCGGGTACTTGAAACTTGCGGGTATACGAAGCCATTCGAGTTTTCGAAATTTTCAGGTAGCTCGAAAATTTCGAGTACTCAAAAGTTCGAGCATGCTGGAACTTGACTCGACTCGGAAAAAGTCGGCTGAACTCGACTCGAAGTTTCAAGCTTTTTGTACATCCACAAAAATTAATAATTTTCATTTATGTTTATAAAAAATATTTTTTGAGACAAAAAATGATAAACCCTTTGAAGAGCAAATTTTTTTTCAAAAACAATTGTTAGAAAATATCATACGTCCATCATTTTAATAAATTTACAAAGAATTAAATAAATGAGCATATAATTAAATAAAATGAAAAAAGTGCGAGCAGCGAGAATCGAACGCGCAGCCTGCCGCCTATAAGCCAAGCAAGCTACTGTCTGAGCTATCGAGCTAATTGAAAGTCAATCTCGGCATGGTCGCATGAGTTGCCTTAAATTTTTCAAACCAGTTTTCTCGAAATTGGCCAAAAAACGCATCGAACACATATTATATTACATATTATATTAATATATAATAATACTATAATAATTATAACTGAAAACTTGTGCAAAATTTCTAAATCTCGCGTGTATATTTTATGTACGGATTACAAATACATACATTTTTTCTAAAAAAAGCTATCTTATTTTTGCACTTTTAGATCAATCATTATTTCTGCAAGAAATATTTGTTAAAATAAATAAGAAAAATAATTAACAGCTCAGGTTTCCTGCAGCAGTCGATAATAGGTTACATGTGTTACCATCAATTTTGACAGAGGAGTGATCGACAGGGATATCTGAGTATATTCTTCAGTCATATTAATGATTCTACTCCATCCAGTACTGATTGCCAAACATTTTGTTTTGGCGCGACTGGGCTCCAATTTCATCAAAGAAATCAGTGTTGTGAGTGAAAATATATTGTTGGCAAGTATGATCAAGGTTCGTTCTCTTGGACTGAATTCAGACGTCAGATTTTCGATCTCTCTTCTGGATTATGATTAAATATACATATTTTTTAGTGCTGAGAAAGTTGGGGGACTGGACTTAGGAAAATTTCGGAACCATTCGGCCATTTTCAAAGTCGTTTAACGTTCACCCTTAATGCACAAATTAACAATATATCGATATCTTAAAATCAGTTCAATGTTAGAAACATAACCCACAAAGCTAATTTTTCATTATAATGACTGTCATTATACTACTCACTTTCATAATAATTATACTTGATGGTAATGTTTTCAATCGTCTCAGAATTATAATTTCTCAGTAATTAGGGTGCGCTAAGTCACGCTAAATGACAATGATGCAATTATTTTTAGCACTGGCGATATTTTGCGAATTTTATAAAGATTGTTTGATTATGATCTTGTATAGATAAAATGTAGTTTACTTTTATTTTTAAGAACAAATACAATTTCAAATAATTATCTGAGAAAAAAGTATTATTTATTTCTTATTATTTTTATTTTTAATTATATTTTATTTATTTATTTTTATTATTTTTAATTTTCTTATTTTTATTTTATTATTTCTTTGTATTACTTTTATTTACATTTTTTATTTTTTATTATTTTTCATTATTCAATTATTTTAAACTAAATATGGTTTATTGGGTATTGTTTTTGAAGTGATACTACCTGAAAATCGAAAGTACTCAGATCATGTTCAAAGTTACACAATTTGAAGCACTATTGGTTCTAAAGTTATGCTATAAGGCTGCAGGTTTTAGAGCAACGGGTTACTCTCACCTTCTGGAGTAAAGGTGAGAGGCCACAAGGTGAGCTTTAAAGAGACGATAGAGAAGAGCTACAGCCTTATGGCAAAGATGGAGGGCATCCTTCAAAATATAGAGGATTTCTGTGGCACGAAGCGGAATATGCCCAAGCAAATAACAAAGGGGCTTGATGACGCTTTCGCAGTCATCAAAAAAATGAGGACAAATACAAGGTCAGTGGATAGGGTGGTTCCTCAGCTGTAAGTACCAGATTAGTGAGTTTTTCGCCAAGAAGGTACGAGAAGTCAAGAAGACAGCAGGTGTGAAGGAGACGGTTTCCAAAAGAACTCAGACGGAGGCAGCCTTTGCACCCGGGAACAGGGTGCAAGGCAGACAGCTGCCAGATGACCATCGACAAATAAGTCAAAGACGCGCTACGCTTGTGTGGAGATACCAGCAAGAAAAGAAGCAGAGCAGAGAGCGGAACCTTGTCTTAAAACAGAAAAGAAGAAGGAGGCACCGAGACGTGGTCGACCCGAAGCGGTCCTTGTGAAACCGGCGCGGGGGAAAACCTACGCGCAGGTTCTCAAGGACCTAAAAACCAAAATAAAGCCTCACACCCTTGGCGTCAAAATCAAGGGTGTAAGGCAGACAAGGAGCGGTGACGTCCTCACTGAGGTGCGAAGCCAGGCAGAGGGCAGGTCCAAACTGTCCTCTGCTATCAGGGAAGCAGTAAGAGAAGCGGGAAGCGTGCGCAAGCTCGTCCCCCGCACTGAAGTCGAGATCCTAGATCTGGACGAAAAGACAAAGCAAGAAGAGGTGAAGGACGCCTTAAAGAGACACTTCAAGGAGACCAAGCTAGGAGAGGTCAAAGTAAATTTGAAGAAAAAGACCTTCAGGGAAACCCTGGAAGCCTTTGTGGAAGTGAGTGAAGAGTTGGCCGCAAGGCTAATCAGGGTTGCACATCTGAAGGTGGGGTGGTTCTCCTGTAGGGTCTGTAAGAAGACTGAGACAACGAAGTGTTATCGCTTACATGGCTGCGGTCACCTGGCAGCGAAATGTGAAGGTCCGGATCGGACAATGTGCTATTGGAGTTGTGGCAAAGAGGGACACAGAGCAAGGGAGTGTGACACTAAGCCACACTGCTATCTCTGTTCTGGAAAGGAGGGAGGACTCCGGACAGACTATCTTCCAGGGACCATAAGGTGCTTAACGTTCCGAGAGACAGCTGCGCAGCGGAGATCCCGGAGTTATAAAGAGTAACGACTATGTTCAACCAAGATGTCGAAGGCCGATGAGCCCGATACGCGACGAAGTCGCGTTGCTGAGGACGATGCGTACATCTTGGTTGGAACATGAAAGGCGCCATAGGAGGAGAAAGCTAATTCATCGGCAGAAAACAAGAAAACCAGCAGGCACTTCAATAGTGAAGAAAACGGCACCCCCTGAAGTAATGCGAAAGCGGTTCCGGGGGAGATATATGCCAAGGAGAATTTAGTGGGTCCTTAGTGGCATCACTATACTGAAAAGTGTAGTGATGCTACTAAGAATCCCCACACTGCCGAAAAGTGCAGACCCTTCTCGGCGTGTTTTAAGAACATTTTTCACCTACCCTCGAAAAAAATAAACATCATCATAACTCCGCCATTGCTGGTCCCAAGCCCAGATGCGAAAGGAGGAGGGGGATGAGTAACAACCTCTTTAAAAAACCTTGGTTCACCTGGCCCAGGTGATAGTACCTTGTAAGGGCCCCTTGTCAGAGAAACCACCCCAAGCTAAGGTGTGGGCTACCGGGCTAATGGCTGCGAGGCATAGGGGTGTGTTGTCGCAAACGGTGCCTTTAGGATACCAGGTCGCCTCCTAGAGTATTCAGACCTTACCCTCACATGCGGGGCTCTGCGAGGGTGGACCGCTTTTTCCCTAGCTATTCGTGGGAATAGTATGGAGAAGCTAAATTTAAAAAAAGACGGAAAATGGAGTTTGTTTGAGGCGCCGGAGGAGCTTATGGACATGTCCGACATTCAAGGCAAAACCTTCTGCGCGGAGTTGGTTGGTAAAAAGCTGGATGTGACGGAGGAGCGAGACACAAATCTTCAAAGCGAGCTAAGAGGCCACAAGTAGGGGGCCAAAAGAGCAATGGAGAAAGGGCTGGACCTCATCAGCAAGCTGGAGCATAAGTTAAAAAAATGGAGGATTTCTGCGAAACCAAAACGGGAATGCCCAGGCAAATCACGGAGGGTCTTGATGCATTCAAAATCATTGAAGACATAGTGTCGAATGCTGGAGACGCAGAAGGATGGTTCGGAAGCTTTGAATCCCGCTTTGGAGAGTTTGTCGCCAAGAAAGTGCGACAAAAAAGAGAGGCAGGAGACAAAAAGGAGGTGACTACCATGGGGACTCAGACTCCGCAATGGTAAAGCGAGGACAGCAGCAGAGAACAAGAACGAGCAGAGGATAAGGCCCGCCTCAGAACGGCCACCCAAGAAGGAGCCCCCCAGACGCGCGCGACCTGAAGCAGTTCTAGTCAAACGGGCTGAGGGGCAGACGTACGCGCATGTCCTTTAGGACCTGAAAACCAAAGTCATGCCGGACGCTCTTGGTGTGAAAGTCCAGGGTATAAGGCAGACGAGGAGTGGCGACGTCCTTATTGAGGTGCTAAGTGAGGCATCGGGCAGGTCCAATCTGTCCTCAGCATTCAAAAAGGCAGTTGGAGAAGCGGGGAATGTGCGCGAGCTCATTCCCCGCAGCCGAGTCGAGATTTTAGATCTCGACGAAACGACGGAGTAAACGGAGATAATGGACGCTCTGAAGAAAAATTGCGGAAATAATTAGACAGAAGACGTCAAAATCAATCTGACGAAAAGTGGAGCTGGCTGAGGAGTTGGCCACAAGGCTCATTAGAGCAGGGCACTTGAAGGTGGGGTGGGTCTCCTGTAAAATCCACAAGAAGACGGAGAGCACGAGATTCTATCGCTGCCATGGCTACGGCCACCTGGCAGCAAAGTGCAAAGGTCCTAAAAGGACTAAATGCGGCAAAGAGGAGCACAAAGCTGTGGATTGCAATAGCACACCACAGTGCTACCTCTGCGCCAGAAAAGACGGTAGACCCCGGACGGATCACCTTCCGGAGACCATGCGATGCTCAGCTTTCCGGAAGGGGTGAGTGGTGACTCATCTGCAGCCCAGCAGCGGAGGCCACAGAGATAATAAAAGCGTTTGACCATGGCCAACCAGGAACAAGAAGAAACAGAAGAAGCCCTTCAAGGGCATGAAAACGGCACCCCCTGAAGTAATGCCAAGCGGTTCCGGGGGGATCCATCCCAAGGAGAAAGGGTGGTGTTTTTTAGTGGGTCCTTAATAGCATCATTATAATAGAAATTTTAGTGATGTTATTGAGAATCCACACACTACCGAGAAGTGCGGACCCTTTTCGGCGTGTTTTTAAGAACAATTTTCACCAATCCTCGTAAAGAAAATCATCATCATCATCATCATTTTGGAAAGCTCTGTTTGTGCACTTTAAGGCAACATCTCTTAATTTCTTTGAAAATAAAAATTCAGACTCGATTTTTTCAAATAAAGAATTTAAACCGACTTTTTGACAATTTTGACATCGATTTTTTTAAAGTAGACTTCTAGAGAAGTAGAAAACAGCTATTGCAAGAGCAGGCGCTGCCAGCGCGAAACGACGTTATTCGTTGACGCGCCTGGTAGTGAGTTTCAAATATTTTATGCAGTGGCGGATCTAGAAATTGTGTGTCTCCCTTCAACACATTGAACACTCAACATTGGACATTCAACGAAGGACACTAGAGGGGGTGACACCCTCCCTAGTGTCCTTCGTTTCCAATGTGTTGAAGGGAGACATACAATTTCTGGATCCGCTTGAGAAGAAAATCGTTGATGTCGAAATTGTCAAAAAACCGATTTAAATTCTTTATTTTGCAAAATCGAAGCTAAATTTTGATTTTGAAAAAGTTAACAAAATCAGTCCTAAAGTGCATAAAACAAGCTTTCCAAAACACCCATAGTTTTTCAAAATCGATGAATCCCAAAATAATTTATTCACACTTGAACCTCGGCGCGCATAGCCAAAAACAGTCAAAAGCTGAAAATTTGGGCCCCTGTCATTAGGTAACCCATTGCTCTAAAACTTGCTAGTGTCAGGTTTCTCCGTCACGTCCAATTCGCCACCGAAGGACTCCTCACAGAAGCTTTTCTCTGGAATATAGGACAACTCTGAATCCTCCATAGGTGTCTCTCCGTTTGACTCCGACTCCTTACTACTGCTTTCTAATATTTGTTTTTTATTCGTCTCCATTGTATTCCCACGAGTAACGAGGGAAGTAAACTTCCACCCCCGCAGAGCCCCGCATGCGGGGGTAACGTCTGCGTACTCTAGAGGCGACTTGGTATCCTAGAGACACCGTTTGCGACACCACACCCTGGTGCCACTTAGTCCTCAGCACAATTGTTCAGACCTTGACTTCGGGGTTGTGTGTTTGGTCCGCGGAGCCTATTTGATTTCAGCCCTACCCTCTTTTTTCCAGCGAGCATTCCCTTATCCGCCACCCGGGAACGCGCTAAGTAGAGGTATCACCTCCCCTTCACCGCAAACAACTGCAGGGACAACTGCTATCATTAAGTAACCCGTTATTCTAAGGCATTCAAATTTATACCATGACTTTAAGACCAATAGTACTTCAATATGTATAACTTTGAACATGATCTGAATACTTTCGATTTTTAGGCGGTATCAATTCAAAAATAATGCCACTTATTTTCATTCACAGAAAAGAGAAATTTTTTAAACAAAGTATTAATCATAAAAGATACCTTACTTTTCTGGTAGGGCTGAAGAATTGGATCCTTGGTGTCCCTAATTTTTTTCCGATCCCGCGTTGTGCCGACTGACCCTCAGTTCTTAAACCTTAAGAACTCATTGGGACTTTTCGAAAGTAGAATTTTTACCTGCTGCATCGAATAGTGCAGCTACATTCAGCATTCTAGTCTTCAAAGCTTTTAAAATTTGATTCTTTACTGAGTTCTCTAATCTAACGGAGTCAAAAAGAATTTGGTAAAAATTCAGTAATTGTAACAATGATATGATTTATAAAGCAAGAATTATAAAAAAATGTTTGATTAACGATAACTCGCAAACGACCAATAATTCGCGAAAGCAACTTATACCATCGCAATCAGAAGATAATTCTGCATAAGATTCAAAATAAAAATTGACGCGACCGTTTATTTCGACCGTCTCACCCCTGTAACGCCTAGACTAGTTCCAAATTAGCATCTTAGACTAAAATGCTTTCTATAAATGTGGATTTTTTGTTTTTTTCACCCGTTTTTATGATTTTAATAATTTTCATAGAGACATTGGTTTCATGGAACGCAAATTGATTTTAACAACGCGCAATGACTTTTTTGACTTTACACATTATTAGACTGTTGAGTAAACAGTCTAATTATTTAGACTTATTTCAAGTGTGACTTCAACTGACTGGACTAATAGAACGAGAATTTTTTTATGAAACTTGCCTCTAGTGCCGAACTTAAGCAAGGTATTTTTTACTATATTGTGGAGAAATTTTCATTTAAAATCAGAAACTTGATCGTGAAAGCTTTCGAAATTTTGTGAAGATTTTCTCCAAAAGGTGAGGGTTCGACAGATCTCAGTTTTAGACAGAAATGTTCCTTAGATATTTAACTAAAAATTTCTGAAGTATCTTAGACGGATATAAATGTGTGCACAAGTTACAACTTAAGACAAGTTGTTTTTATTAAAACAATTAATCCTCTACAAATTAAAGTTCCTACACTTGTTCAAATAACTATTAATTCATGTATAAATTCTTTCATTTCAATATTTTCCTTTCAGTTATTTAATAATTAATTAATAATAAACTTAATTAATTAATTAATTAACTTAAATTAATAAACTTATAATTTTTTACTGTTTTTTCAATTATTAACTGTTGTTTTTATTGTATGTTTTTTCTTTTTTTCAGAATAATATTGATTTTCTTTTTTGGCGTTAAATGGGACTTTCAGTGACATCAATAATAATTGTTTTATCTTTAAAATTATCATTTAATAATGATTTTTGAGCAGAAAGCTGTTGAAAATCCGGATGTTTTATTAAAGTATCTTCAATTCATTTAATATTTTTAAAGCAACTCCTTTTTTTCGTTTCTTAATGAACAAGACGTTCATTAAGAAACGAAAAGAGAATTTTATCATGTTTGTATAAAAATCTGTCGCACTAAACAAGTTGTAACTTTGGTACTCATTCATATCCGTCGGAGATATATTCAAGGACGTTTAGTTGAATGTCTATGGAAAATTCCTGTCCAAACCCGAGTACCTTTTTCGTAAAAGTATCGCAAAACTAAGTTTTAACGTTTTCATAAATTTCTAATCTTAAACGAAAATTTATTTTTACAGTATAATGATCTCACGAGACCACTGCATTGTATCGAGTTTGAAAATGAGGTTAGAATTTGGTCTTCATCATGTGTCAAAATTTGACTGTATTCTAATGTAATTAGTTATTTAAGGAGTCAAAAAAGCTACTAATTATTACATGCTAAGACACAGATTGGTATAAGCCACTAATATTTTGTCATCATTCTTTTTCTAATAGGGATCCTTCGTCCAATCGAAGCCACTTAATTTATCAGCAAATGAAAAAATCAATGAAATCGATTCAAGTAAGGCAGAAGATCGCATGAAGCTGAATACTATTGGCCAGGATTTAGATATTTCTTTGAGCTCTGAGTTGGATAATATTGCAGCCCATTTGATAGAAAGCCATGCAAAGAATGAACATCAAACAATTTCTTTCAACAATATAACATTAAAACCTCAGGAATGGCTTTCTTGGTTATTTAGACCTTCTTTTCAACAAGCATATTTTTCCACACAGCCCTTATTTCATGACAAATTAGTACAATTGAAGCAGACCTTAAAAAAACTGGATTTACCAACAGTCAGAGATGAAACAGCAAAACAGTTAGTCTCCTCTAATGGGTTAGTGCATCTTATCAGGCCATATGATCCTGATTTTTACACCAATCGATTAGAACCGGCCGGATTTTTTGGTGGTAACGGTTGGTTCGCGAATAAAGGAGGCATTCTTGGAAGACCAGGAGCCATTCTTTCGACTGGCAGCCTTCTTACCGATTACGCAACAGCATACAAAAAATAGAACTTCGTTTGAAGTATTTAAGAAAATTATTCTCACAAAATTTCTAAATTTTGATTAAATATTGTACAAATGAAATATAAACAAATAATTTCTTTTACTTTCTTTTTCAAACATCCCGCACTCATCATTCAAGAGATTTAAACAGAATTTAGGCACTATTTAAACATATTTCATGTTACAAGCGACCAGATAATATTGTTTCTCTTAAATAGGTTGAAAGTTATCAAAATTCTGGACAAAATGAGCCCAAGATGAAGTTATTTTGTCAAATTTTAGGAAGATATTTTAAAAATAGTGGTAATTACAGTGTTATTAAAAATTTTAAATAACAACTGATGTAATCAGCATTATTTTAAATGAAATAGATAAAAAGTGCATGATTACATGTTTCATGTAGTTAAAAAAAATATTTCTCTCAGCAGAACAGAAATAATAAAAATTTTTCCTTTTTTTTGTTCCAACTTTAACATATTGCACCATGCAAGTAAAAAAATTGCAAAATAATGGTGATGATCTGGTACGATTCTATAGTTTACCTTTAAAATGAGCTCAAAAACATTGAAAAGAACAATTTCAAAAATGTACGGGAGCTACGTCTACCAGCCGATCTTGATGAAATATAGACTAATCAATAGGGCTTGATCAATTGTTGAGCATTGCTGCTTGCAATAAGTCTTTATCTTCAATCTTTAAGGACCTCTGCAAGCATGAAGTATATCGAATGACCCATAATATGGCTAAACGGATGAATTTTTTTGGTCTAATTTTTTAAACACAAATGTAATCTGAAGAAAATTTTCTCCGTGCAAACAGAGTCCTTATTGAATTTTGACTGACAGGTTGTGTAAAAAGTTCGGAAACTCATATTTTTTGTTCTAATTTTTAAAGATTTTATTTAAAATCGATTAAACTTCACAGAAATAACAGTAGTACTATTAGCAACAATATATTGAAAGGACTTTTGAAGTAACCTCCATTAGCTTTGATACAGGCAGTGAGTTGTTTTGGAAACTGACCACTACGGCATGCAGTGTTTTTAAGTGCTTTTATAGGTATACTTAATAGTCAAGTTATACTGCATAAAAGTTTACAAACAGACTTCCTAAAATAAAAACAAAATCTTACAGTTATTAAAGAAACCCGCATGAAAAGATATAATACATAATAATTGGAACCAATTCCAAAAACGTTACCTGAATAATATTTTCCACTAGTATAATATATAATAATATTTCCACATCCCGTATTACATTGGTTCTACTTTGAAAGCCTTTTCTTATAGAATTGATCCCCCGGTACATTTCGCGTGTATTATTTTGTTTTTTATGAT
>JBAGKK010292246.1:0-20238 GCA_037177015.1 Euceroptres primus | reverse complement strand
AATTGCCATCTGAACTTGAAATCAAAAACAAAGTTAACAATCTCTTTAAAAGTCCTGAGCGCTTTGAAAAAATTAAAAATTATTTAATTTCTAAAGATTCAAAAAAATGAGTTTCAAGCATAATCGCGAGCCCTAGGGGCGCTCAAACTTATTTTAATAAGTTGCGGAAAATAATAAAGAATATATTGAGGCATGAATTTGAAGTAAAAGTAAATCATGAGGAATAAAATTAACTCTGCGCAAAGAACGACGAATATTCCGCGAGCCCGGAAGCGCGCTCAAACTTGCGAGCTTCTACCATTTTAAGTTCCCCGCAACCAGTCTTGATCGTTTGCCCCTACTCTTGAGAAGGCGTTTGCGTAGATAGTTTACACCCACACATGTGTACATACATGTTTGCGCAAATTCCTGCTCAGCAACTTCCAATTTCCCCTCCGAGCGACCGCCATCTCTTTCAGACCTCCCGCGAAATCTTGAAATGGTGGAGGCCCGAGTGCATTGTTAAACGAACTATTGTAAAAATACTTGAAATTTAAAAATTTATATTAACTCTATCCATCATCGTCCAACGCAAAACATCATGTGTATACAATAAAATAATAAACCCAAGATTTAAAACAAATTAATTTTATGATACTATAATAATGAAATTATAAAAATTGAAGATGTCTATTGTGAGCAAGTCAATCCTGCAAAACATTACAAATTTCAAATCGAAAAATGGATTAACAAATTCTTTTCTGACAGTCTGTATAACTTAAAAAGGTTTTTTAATTTACAGGCACATATTGCATATATAAAAGAATAAGTCGTCTTTGTTTTGGATTCGCCTTGGTTTTCAACAAGAAATTATACCTCAGATTGAAGTTTATTGTGGTCTGACAATTACATATCCATTGTTTACTTAAATGGGTACCTTAATGTGTTTAAAGTTTAAAAGTTTACCTGAATTAATATATGTTTACCTGAATGGGTAATTACCTAACAAATCTGAAATTGATTCCTGCAAAATAAATAACTTTTTCCTGGAAGATGTGATGGACATATCACAAAGTGGATCTCTCAACAGCAGAAGGAAAATACATCCCTATGTCTTTCAAAATTCCAGAAACTCAAGAATATTTACAAATTTTATATTGGAATCTAAACAGTAATTACCTCTATAAAAAGCATAAAAATTCGAAAAAAATTCTCCAATTTTTGGACTACAAAAAATTGGAGAATTTTTTTTCGAATTTTTATGCTCTCACCCACTAAATTTGTTCGAATCTACAAAAAAATAAATGCTATTTTTAAAATTATATTTAGATGTTCCGCAAGCCCCATGAAGTTTTACACGGATTTCCCATTTTAAAAAATTCGTTCTTGTAAATTTTATTCAAAATCGTCAATATTAGGTAAATCGAATTGAAACTCAACATTTCTATTCACAATTAGCCATAGAATACAAATCAAAAATTATTTTTTAAATATTAACCCCATAAGTCTGTTTTATAGGGTCCCAAAAAAACCCCATACGTGATAAATTGTGTTTTACGAGTTTTTGGCGATAATTATTATTTTTTTGCGGTTTTTTACTACAAATTGTTTCTAATACACAAAATATCACTATATACTGATAATTATATGTTTACATAAATTGTTTAAGCAACTTATTATTGTTTTCAGCAATTTTCTCTTAGAATAGAGTTAGAAAAGTCGCGGTTTTTTCCGTATTTTAGAACATTTTTTCAACTTTTCAGTTAGAGGGAGCCAATAATCAATTAAAGTTGACAGAAATAATTGTTTAAACAATTTATTAATACTTATAACAATATTCTCTTAGAATAGTGCTAGAAAGTTGCGATTTTTTCTGAAATTTTCAACTTTTTGTCCACTTTTCACTTAGAGTGAGGTAATAATTAATACACTTCATCAAACATATCTGTTTAAACAATTTATTGTTTATAAATATCTTCTCCTATATTAATGCTAGATAGTTGCGGGTTTTTCTGAAATTTTTAACTTTTTGTCCACTTTTTACTTAGTGAGGTGAGAATTAATGCAATTTAAGAAACACAGTTGTTTAAGCAATCTATTAGTATTTGTAACAATATTCTCTTAGAATAATGTTAGAAAGTTACGGTTTTTTCTAAAATTTTCCACCCTTTGTCCACTTTTATATTAGAGTGAGGTAATAATTATTTCAAGTTTACAAACATAATTCTTTAAACAATTTATTAATAATTTTAATAATATTCTCTTTGAATAATGCTAGAAAGTTGTGGCTTTTTCTGAAATGTTCAACTTTTTTCAACTTTTCGCTTAAAGTCAGTTAATAATTATTGAAATTTAACAAATGTATTTGTTTAAACAGATTATTGTTATTTATAACTATCTGCTCCTATATTAATGCTAGAAAATTGCGGTTTTTTCTGGAATTTTCAAAACAAAATTTTTATAAGTCATTTACAGAACCACTCCTCCCACCTACTCCTAATTATTCCATCCTTTGTTTATATCTTTACTGTCAGATAGCTTTTTTGTTTAAATTAATAATTATAAAACATTAGCAAAGGAGTAAACATACTTCACTTTGAAGAAAATAGAATACTGTTAAAAAAATGATGTTTGTTGATGTTCATTTATTATATGTTCATAACTAAGAAGTCTAAGCAATACTTAAGATTTCAAAAAAAGCGCAACTTTCTAGCATTATCTAAAAGAAAATAGTTATAAACAATAATCAATTGTTCCAATAATTATGTTTGTTAACTTAGATTGATTACTGCCTCGCTCTAACTGAAAAGTTGAGAAAGTGTTGAAAAATTTGGAAAAACCCGCGTCTTTCTAACTCTATTCTAAAAGCAAATTGCTATAAACAATAATAAATTGTTTAAAAAATTTATAGAAACATTTAGTTATCACTAGAAAATAATATTTTGTGTATTAGAAATAATTTGTACTAAAAAAACCGTAAAAAAATAATAATTAGTGACAAAAACTCGCAAAATACAATTTTTCACTTATGAGGTGTTTTGGGACCCTATAAAACAGATTTTAGGGGATGATATATAAAAAGTAATTTTTGATTTATATTCTATGGCCAATTGTTAGGAGAGTTGTTGAGTTTCAACTCGATTTACCTAATATTGACGATTTTCAATCAAATTTACAAAAATGTCTTTTTATTCTTATGAGAAATACGTGTTAAACTTCATGGGGCTTGCGGAACCCCTAAATATCTTTTTTTTTTAAAAGTATTTATTTTTTTGCGGATTCGAACAAATTTAGGGGGTGAAAGCATAAAAATTTGAAAAAAATTTGAACCACCATTGTGTACAGTAATTACCTCTAAAATAAGAGTTTATGGATACAAAGGAGACTTTCTATGTTGATTTTTCGATCCATTTGATTGCATAGGTGAGCTACTTACATTTTTTTTACATGTGCGGTGTAAACACCAAGGTGCTTCGAAAATAAATTTTTTTATGTAAGTTCGAGGACGGTGTATTTTGGCTAAATCTACTTTCTGGCTAAAACTATACTTTTTGATGCTAAATTAGGATTCTCTATGTAAGCGCCAAAGTGCCTCGAAAATAAATCTTTTTATGTAAGTTCGAGTACGATGTAATTTGGCTATTTGATGCTAAATTAGGATTCTCTATGAAATATTTCTATCAGTAAATGTAGAACGATGCTTTCGAATCAATAAGAAAAATAGCCTTGAAAAAATAAGAGATGCAGATTCGCGAAGAATCTGATGAAGTTTTTCTGTTGATGAGGATTTTGACGTTTATGCTATGGACGCGAATATGTCGTCAAATCATTCCTCTCCTGATTATTCATCGAATCAGTTGTTGTATGGACAAGTTTTATTCAATATTATTTTAGAGTTATCACCAAATTTATTGTATAATAATGTTTAATTAGAAATTAGGCATTAAATAAGGATCGTTAAATTCCGGAGGGGTGGGAATAAAAATATATCTAAATTTAAAACATACCTTATTATTCAAGGAGACTTTCCTAAATATTCCAACCAAGATCGCGTGAAACCTGCTTTGAAGATTCTCAATTCAGAACATTTCAAAAATGAGTTAATAACTTTCTGTAAATTAGAAATATTGGTAAATCACAAAAAATTACAAAATATACGATTTATCCTTTCAACGAAATTCCTGGTAAATAGGTACTACATACAAATGAAAAATAAAACCGAATACATTTGTCAAAGTTTAGAAAAAGTCCCTAAATTCATTTTAAAATGATTTTCTTCAACAATCAATTTGTGGTTTCATTTTATAAAATGGATTTCGTTGAAATGAAAGTACAAAAGGTTGAAAAAATATTTGTAAAATTTCCAAAATCATAGAAACATGAAACAGCTTGTAAAAAATTATAGAGAAATCACGTAGCGACTATCGTGGATCAACAACAATTTATTTAAGAATAAATGGTTGTTGATAAAAGCAGACAAATACAACAAAAATCAAAATGGCTGTGGCTGTTGATAGTTCGACCAACATTTGCACAATTTGTGCAATTCGATTTGTGCTCGAGTTCGGATTTAGTTTTTTAACGAGTTCTTTACGCACGTAAATAACTATTTAGGTACAACGCTAGTACCAAAAACAGGGGATATATTGTATTTCAAATACATATACGGTTCGGTATTTTCGCCTAACGTTTGCAGGACTTGTGCAATTTGGTTTTTACTCGAGTTCGGATTTAGTTTTTCAAATCGAGTTCTTTGAGCATTGTAAATAACTTTTTGGTATAACGCTAATACCAAAAATCGGGAATATATCGTATTACGATATTGTATATGCTGGCTTTTCACATTTGTACTTGCTGAAATCGTAGACGTGCACCGTTTTTATATTTCAAATTTTTTATTTATTTTTATCCAAGTCGAGGGGTTCATTCTTTGCAATTTTTTAACAAGCTTGAATTAACGTTTAAACAGTAAAAAATGAATTAAATTATTACAAAACATAAGGCACCTACATAAATTAAGTGATAATAAAAAACAAAATATTATCTTTCTCGTTTCTTAGTCGAAATGATTGGAGATTAAATTATAAATAAGGAGATAATTCCTGGGAATATAGTCAAAACAACAATGTCTAAAGAAATTTGCCTATAATTTAAAACTACTAAAATCTGAATCTCACGAATATTAGAGTTTGAACACTATTTTAACTTAATGTCGCTTTAATGTTTAAAGTGAATTTATTTTATTCAATTTAAAGTGAGTTCACTTACATTTATTATAGTGATTAACCCCTCGTATCTTCAAAAAAGAATAACTTAAATTGTTTCTTTTTGTAAACAAACTACACGAACATTCAAAAAGAAACTTAAAATACACATTGAAATCAGACGCAAATCTACAAATAAATCACCCGATGTAGATTTGGCGTCAAAACGGTGCACGCTAAAATAAAACATGTTAATTATCTTAAGGTGATTAAATTACAAATTATTATTTTCTTAATGATTAGAAACTTTAATGTACTGCAACTTTCTCAATTGCAAAGCGATTTTAAATTACTCAAATTTTTAATCAAGTATTCAGAAATACTCTTCAAAATAAAGAACTGGTATGAAAAAGAAAAAATTTCAAATTAAAATTGAATTTTTAAAAATTTACAGCGAAAAAATATCTAGTAATAACAAGCAATAGCTCAAAAATTTTCTTTTCTTGGCTTTACTTAGCTTTTAAATTAAGTTAAATAATTTTCTCTGAAGTTTTCAATTTTAATAACCAAAAATCAATTGATTAAAGATAAGTCGTATTATTTTTAACTTTTAATGACATTAAAGATAAACAATTGAATGTTTTCTTTAGAAAGAATATTTCACAAGCCAAGAAACACCTGTTTTAAAAAAGAAAAATGGCAAAGATTCACTCGCTAATACAAAATTAGCGGTCGCTATGTGATTTAATTTGAAAAATGTACTTACCGTCGCGAATTCCCTCGTCGGAGCGATGGCAGCATAGCCTCTTCTGGACCAGTCTCCAGAGATCTCTTCAGCGTCCTTCCTTCCTGCCCTTCAGTCCTGTAAAGATTAATCAACTTTTTTAAATTAATAGAAATATAAATAATGAAATAAATACAAATAAAAGAAATAAATTTATCAATATTCTTTCTCAATAATAAAAATTATAAAATAATTTACCTGAGTGTTGACAGCACGATGCCCGATTGGAAACCTTCCAAATCTCCAAAATCTTTCCAAAGTACTCTTCCAAGTCGCACAAAAGTTCGAAAACTCACTCGAAATAAAATATTTGAATCAATACCAAAAAGAAGTTGTTTATAAAAATAATCTGTGGTTTGTGCATTAAATCTATTTCAAATAATTTAATCAAATTATCAATTTAATATTGGATTTAATTCTAAACATTTAAAATATTTTAAGTTAATTCTGTAGCAGAGCAAAGTAATTTATATAACGATATGATCATTTAGTTTAATTAAAAATGTAAATAGATTCTAAATCAAGTGGTTGGAAATATTCTTTGAATCAAATATTTTTCACTCCCGCACTAATTTTAAACTTGGTCAATATCGCGAACAAAATATTTTAACTTTCACATAAACTTTAAATGCGAATTTTCGGTTTTAAGTCACGGGATCCGAAATTTTCATTACTGTCGATTGTCAAATTCACTGGTTTCTTGTTTCTGACTTTCAGACTCCAGGGTATGATCTGAAAAAATAGATCAAAATGTATTAATAAAACTCTAAATTAAGCCTGATTTATCATTTTTAGTGAATTGTCACTTATCGGTTTAATTTGATTAACAAGTTCTTTAAAGGAAACTGCGCTTTAAAAAAAGAAGACACCTGAGATGGCAGATCAGTATAGTATAAAAGAATTTTTAAAAAATAATCTACATTCTCTGCAAGAATTTTCGATTTCTCAAAATAATTTGTTACAACTAATAATATTTTTAAAAAACAATATCATGTAATAAAACTAAATATGTAACAAAACGCAGTCTGAAAATTTAGAAAATAAATACATACTTTATGGACCAATAGATATCACATTATAACCAATGCAAAATAATATTAAATCAGTTTTTAAAAATAATTTAAATTCCATGATTTAAATATTTTTTAAATACGTACTAAATTTTTCATTTTTTTTATCACTCACTAATTTTTAAATACTATATTTTCGAATTGATGAATTTTTACTTTGAAATAAAAAATTTTATAAGATACAACTCTAATCGAATTTTTGGTTTTAAGTTGAGAATTGATTAAATTGACTTATATTGGTTAAAACTTTTGAATTTTGGTTTTATAAATTTCTAGAAACAGTCCAAAAGGTCTAGTTAACCAAAATCTCATAATTGGGTTCGAATTTTGAGGATGATCCAAAATTTCAAGCTCGGTTTGAGTTTTTTTTTTTGTACAAGTCTAAAGAAAAAAAAAACTTGAGCCAAACCCGTCAAACCAAAAGTTCTATTGAAAGTCATGTTGGAAATCAAATCATATTTCTACTTTGTAATATATAGATTGATGTGAAATATTATAAATGTTTTTAATTGAATTTCCAGATTTTGTCAATATATTCTAACTAAAATAGTCATTACTGAATTTTGATTGAAACTTGCTGATTGGATTTCATATTTTATATAGATAACTATGTCATTTTTTTATCGAAACAACAAATTTTCGAGAAAAATAAATAAATGTTTTGTTATTTGTCTTCTTTTGTCTTTACTTTCACAAATCACTGTAATATACATAAATGTACATATATATGTACACATATACTATATAATTTTATTTTATTTTATTGCTATAGAAAAAAAATATTCACATATATATTAACACATATACTATCGAATTTTATTTTATTTTATTGCTATAGGAAAAAATTTTCTTGGCAATTGGCGCATTACTAGAATTAGGTATAAGGTTATGAGTGTTACCTCAAAATCTTATATTGGTCCAAAATTTCGGTAAAAACTGATTGTCAGATCCGACACGACATATATTCTTATACATATAAGGATTTATCTGATCATGTCAACTCCAGGAGTCAAGAGTAGTAAACATAACCATTAAATTTCACAATTTCAAGGTCATTCCCAAAAGTAAAAATTTAAATTTGTTCGACTACCTAATAAGAAAAAATTGAGATCACGACTTATTTTTGTAAGATGAAAGCTGAAAGAGAATCTGAATTGTTTCCCACCAAAAGAAAAATTCAAAATTCTCAGAACTGACCCCGCGTCTTTGTCTAACAATGGATATCGGTTTTACGAGGAATGGCACCAAAAGCAATAAACTATTTTCGAAATTTATACTCCACCATAATTCTTAACCATCAAAAACGCGAAAATTGTCTGACTTTTAAAGCATTTACACAATATGCACATTTTTTCCATAATTTTAATGACAACGGAAGTGTAACTAACTGGGAGAAAGCTAGCTGCTTACCGCGAATTTATTATCTACATAAATCATGCATTAATACTTCGGCCTTTAATACAATTATACCAAAAAACTGATCGCTATCAGCTCTACTTTCAAAATTTAAACAAATCTGTATGAAAAAGCATGAAAAACTTACCTTTCCCGACCGAAAAACCCGGAGCTCCATGTGGGCGTTGTCAACTTCGGCAAGGGTTTTGACTGACTTGTTGCGACTTGTCAACCGCCAAGCTGATCAACTGAAATTCGAATTTTCAATTTGCCACTATGTATTTCAATTCCTTACTGTCTTTTGACTTTGGATTTGAAATTTAGAAATGAAATTTTTCATAGTTTTCGCATATCACTTCAAATTTCACTTTTAGGAGATAAAATGAAGTTAATTATTGAAAAATATATCAATTTGTTCATAAAAAATTTTCTCGACTTATTGCGCATGCGCGCAGTAGCCAACCTGATCGCAAGAAAATTTAAATACTGATAACTTGATAACAAGAAAATTCAAACACGTTTCGAAAAGATAAACGTAACCTAACCTAGAAACTTAACTAATCAGATCGATCAGATCACAGGTGATCATTCAATTATCAAAAATTGCCTATTGCTTAATTGCTTTCATTTTCCAATTTGCTAGATTCTCTCAAATTTCGCGTATTTATATGATTTAGTTTTTTCTTTAAAAAACTGAAGATTTCGTTATAACTTGAGGGTTCAGTGGTTCATGAGTTTATTTGGTAAGTAAATTTTCGATTAACACTATTTAACTTTGATTTTTAATTTTCAAGCGTTTGCTTATAATATCTGAGAATATGTAAATATTCGGAAACCCCGATAATATAATTTCTGCAGTTTTAACCTCAAAACAACTGGAAACTATAATATGTTCGCGCCTTCGCACGCTTCCTAAGAGAAAACAAAAAACACGAGGTTTGTGTTTACGTTTATCTCTTACCTCAATATTTTCAAATATTTTTTCTTCTGCTTAGAATTTTTAGATTCTGGACATATTTTACTAATGTTTGGTTTACAGCGGATTTAAATTGTTTGCAAAATTAAAAAAAACTCTTATTTCAAGGTGAGAAAACCAATTTGGGAATTATTCTATTAATTCAAGCGCATTTTTAATTATTATTCTTATATACTTTGTTGCATGCAAAAACTTTCAAATTCAATAGTAACATATCAAAAAAGCTTAGATTTATTTAACGAATTTTATTTACATTATTAAAGTGTGATTGATATAATATTATGATTATTGTGATTTTTATTTACATTATTAAAGCGTGATTGATATAATATTATAATTTCACATATTGTGTGATTAAAATTTACCTAGATATTGCAACACCAATATACATTTTATTTTCAGATTTGAAAACTCAACAATTGAAAGAAAAATGGATTTTGACAGCGCTTATATTGGTAATAACTTAAAAATAATATATTTTATTATTTTTACTAAACAATATAAAAACGTCACCGAATATAAATAAAATTTTCCGATTTCTAGATCCACTTCTTGACGAATGGTTGATTTTCCTTCAAGAGAAAACCAAAGAGCAGGAACAAATTATTCTAGAGGACAACAAGTTTCTTGCTCCGTACATAGGTTTAAAATATATATCCCAAGGAATTCTGAATTTTAGTTTTGGTACTCTTATTAAATTAAAATTTTTGTTACGTCTAGGGCTGCACGTCAATGTTGTTAAATTGATATTTTCGATTGCGGATCAATTTGAATTAAATGCAAACGCTAAATATTTAGCGATACACCTGTATGACAAATACATGAACTGCAGAAGTTGCGAAGCTTATGAAGCTGCAACGAAAAGTGCAAATACAAAAGCTTGCTGGGAACAAGAACAAAAGAAGATAAATTCTGAAGCTAAATTACGTCTTCTTTCCTGCATTCAGCTTGGAAGCAAGATGGATTCGAATGTTAATTGCCTTAGAATACCTGACGTGAGCAAAGCATTTTTTCAAATTTTTAAATTTATTCAAAGTTATTAACTTATTTATATTACAAAATAGCAGGGAATATTCTTTATATTTCCAGGTACAAAAGGCATTAAGTCAAATTGATTCCGATCGAAATTATTCCAAAAAAACAATCCTAGAGTCAGAATTCCATGTTTTTGAAGCTGTGAAATTTGAAATGCCTCTATCCACTCCCAAAAACTGTGTTGACGTTCTTTTAGCTGCATCTGGAATTCGAAACACGCCTGGCGTTCTGGAATCTTCATCAGACTTGCTAGATTTATCGTACATGTGTGTATGTATTTTTTACATACTGCATTTAAAAAATATGAATTAGAAAATCTTTAGTTCAATCATTTTGTTACAGCATGAAGAATTGTACTCGTACCTTAAAACGATGACTCAAGATGGTACTCCAACAAAATTCTTCGATCAGAAGAGTGCATTGATAATAGAATCCAATGCACTCTTTTTGGGAGCTTCAATTGCTCTTGCCTCGGTATTTTTTACCAATCCGGAGAGAAAAGGCTCCAAAGAATTGCTAAGAAATATAGCCACTTTGGTTGGACTGAAAGAGACTGACATTTGGGACATGGCCAATTTGCTATTCAGTTTAGCTGTTCAGGCTTAAGAGATCTCAAGTTAAAAAGATAAAAGTTATTAAAAAGTTTAAGTCCGAGAAGTCTAAAAGTTTAATTTAATTCTTCTCACTTATGTGATTTTATTATTTTCTCATTCTGTGAAAATATGTTTAATTTGAAAAGTTAAATGTGAAAAAGACTGTAAAAGTATTCTTAGACTTTAGATCATTGAGAATTTTCACTTATTTCTACTGTTTCTATTTAGAGAAGAGAAACTTTTGCAATTTAAGAAAAGAATAATTTAAAATAGTTTGAGAATATTTTAGTTTAATTCAGTTACATAATTGTTTAAAATTTATAACAATACTGTTTTTTTATAAAAATACTTTAAAAATCCTATAGTGTCATTATAAGCAAAGACTCATATATTTTTCAAATAAATTAAGATTTAATTTAAAAATTTATGTTGTTATTTTTAAAATTTATGTTTTGATATGAAACAAATAGCCGTCCACATGTTTGTCTCCTGCTCTCAGTTTCGCTTTCTTTTAAAAAAACAATCAAAATTTGTACTCAACTGGAGTTGGAAAATCTAAATCTTCATGAAACCTTTAAAATCGATCTCTGTGGATCGTTTTTTGAAATTAAAGGTGTTTCAGTTGTCACTTTTTTAAGATCGAAACGATTTTCAAATTGGATTTTTACAAATGTTATCGCTTTATGTTTTGAGAAAATGTCGTTTTATTTGCAAAATGCTGCTTTTATTCTAGAATATCTGAATTCTGGAAATAGAAACTGCAAAGTTCTTACTTCTGCATTGTATTTTGTGTTTCAGAATTTAGTGAGACTTTAAGGACGAATTCTTTGAAATTAGGAAATTGGACAAACAAACTCAAGGTTGAAAAATGGATTCTGTCGATATTCCCATTGGTAAATGAAGTATTATTGCATTCCATTAAGGAAATATTTTAAATAAATTTACTAATATATACTTGTAAATTTACTTATAATACAATAGTTTCTTTGTGCCTTTTGTACTTCGATAACTAAATTTGTAATTTATATTTTGTATAATATTCCATATATAATATTATTCCATATATAATATTTCATAATTTCAGATCCTTTAATTCTTGAAGAATGGTTGCTGCACCTTCACGAGAAAACTGATAGTCAGGAAAGAATTATTGAAGAAAGTGAACAGATTTTTCTTTCATTTATAGGTAAAACTATTCCCTCAAGTACTTAAATGTTTTTACAGATTTAATTTCTTCTTAATTAATTTTTTTTTTAATTATTCATTTTGTTTGTGTTTAGATCTGCACGAGAATTTCGTCAAACTGGTATTTTCTATAGTGGATGAATTTGCATTAGATTCAAACGTTAAATATTTAGCGATACACCTGTATAATAAATACATGAACTACAGAAGTTGGGAAGCGTATAAGGTTTCAGATAAGAGCGAAAATGTAAAAGCTTCATGGGAACAAGAACAAGAAAAGATTAATTCCGATGCTAAATTATGCCTTCTTTCGTGCATTCAACTCGCAAGCAAAATGAACTCGAACATAAATTTCCTTGACATATCTGACGTGAGAATAATGCTTAATATTTTCTTTTTAATTTAGAATTTTGTTTCTCAAGCCTCTATAAATTTTGAAAAATGTTTCGATTCTAATTTTTTTTAAAGCAGCTCAAGAAAATTATAGATATAACAAAACAGAAGTAGAGTTTCCTGTAAAAAATCTAATTTACTCTCATAGTGATGAGAATGTAAAAATTTCAAGTATAGAAGGAAATTAACTTATATTTCCAGGTAAAAACAGTATTGCGAAGAATCGATCCAGGTCGAGAATATTCAAAATGGAGAGTCTTGCAGTCAGAATTTCACGTTTTTAAAGCTGTGGAATTTGAAATGCCTCAGTGCACACCCAAAGATTGTGTAGATGTTCTTCTAGCGATAACTGGTCTTCGAAATATGCCTAACATTCTCGAGACTGCAGAACACTTGTTAGATTTATCGTATTTATACGTAAGTACTCTTATTTTAAATACTGACTTATATTTAAAGAATATAAATTTAGGAGCCATAATTTCTATAATTATATTGCAGCATGAAGAATTGTACAATTCTCTGAAAATGATGGTAGAACATAAAGTACCAAAATCATGTTTCGATGAGAGGAGTTTAATGATAATGGCATCTAATGCACTTTTCTTGGGAGCTGCAATTACAATTTGCTCAGTATTCTGCGTCAGTGTGAAAGGAACCGATTTGATGCAGACGGAATTGATGAAGAGAGTGGCTAGTCTGGTTGGAATAAAAGACGAGGATATTTGGGATATGGCAAATTTACTATTTAGTATATCAGTTCAGAAATTAAGCTAGAAACATTCTAAATTAAAAACAAATTAATTATTATTTAATTTATTAAATGTTAAGTCGACTGTAAGAATATCACTAGACGATTAGACTTTTGATCATTCACAATTTATTTTGCAGTCAGAATTACAGAATTTTTAGTACAATTAAATATTGTTTCTAAGTTTTTCGTTCTGATGCAACATCGCGTTTAAATTTAAAAATGACAAAAATATTTTTCTGTAGAAAATAAAGGACACGTTGAAAATTCCTGTAGCGAAAAGCAAACTTCAAATGTTTTGACCATTTCGTTAAAGCTGTCATTTTAAAAACGAAAACGTGTTAACCATTTTTGGAGTGTAATAAATTATAAATTTAAAAAATATGACAACCTTTGAAAATCAATTTGCTGCATTTTCAAAATTTGGGGATACCAAATCTGATGGAAGATTTCTGACCCTATCACAAAGTGACAAGTGGATGAAACAGGCTAAAGTCTTTGATAAGAAAATAACTACAACTGATACTGCAATTTCTTTTAATAAATTTAAGTATGTTATAAAGTTTTTCTAAGAATTTAAAGAGACAGAAAAAGAATTTCAATCACTGGGGATTTCCAGACAAAAGTCTTTGGCTTTGGAGGACTATCAAAAATTTATTGATGACTTGGCTAATTCAAAAGGTGTCCAGGCAAGTGAAATTCGAGAGAAAATGACTAATTGTGGAACTCCTGGTTTATCGAATGTTACGGTAATTCATTACTAATTAATTTCCATTCATTAGTAACTAAATCAAATAAAAAGTACTTGAGTCCTTTTTGTTTCAAAATAATTCTATTTCTATTTATCTCCCTGATTTTATTTTTATTTAGAAAACAGCAGCCAGTAGTGCTGTTGATAGATTAACAGATACCTCAAAATATACTGGAGCACACAAGGAACGATTTGATGAGTCTGGCAAAGGAAAAGGTAAAGCAGGTCGGGTAGATGAAGCTGCTGCCGACGGATACGTAAGCGGCTACAAACAAAAAGATACGTATGACAACAAAAAATGATATAAAATTCAAAACCATTTTTTACAAATTAATAACAAATTATGTTAAAATACTAAATTTTTTATCAATAAATATTTTATAACATCTTGAATTTTTGCAGTTATCTCTTTTTTTAACAAGTCTTCAATTTTCTTGAAGATATGAAGATCTAAATATATATTCAAAAGTTAAAAAGAAAAAATTAAAGTTTGTTTTTCAAATATTCAAAATTTTCCGCCGATGCTTTAGTCATCGATAAATCGATTATCGAGTGATACTTTATCAATTTTTGTTGTATTAGAAAATTATTAAGTATTTTCATTAGAAAATTTATAAAATGATTAATAATGATCGTTTAAAGTAAAAAAAGCTCATATAAAATTAAATTTATTAGATTTTTTAATATTTGGATTTTAAATAGCTTCTGCTGTTTTTGCGCCTGCGCAGTTGAAAAAGTAACACTTGTTGGCAAGTTCATTCTTGTCTGACGCGGTGTCACACTTGAAGAAGAATTATTTCTTCACACGTTCAAAAGATCGACAGCATCGACATTGGATTTGATTGATGAGCGAATACTTGCAAATTGCAAGAGTGATTGTTCTCCAATTTGAGAAAAGCTGTAGACTCTATATGCGAAATTTCGCCAGGTAGTTGCTCGTCGGGACACGCACGTCCGCAAGGCGAGAATTGCAAACGGTAATTTGACGTAAATGCAATCACATGGGGTCGACGGATAGTGTCAAAGATCAATAACATTAGGAAAATGAATTGGTGAATTGCACGAAGATAATTCATTTAAGCCATGGTTGTCGGGAATCAGGAGCGGCTGCTGCCCGGGCCAGAGAATTACGTAAAATGCTTTTACGATCTGTTCAAAACCATCGCCGATGCGCAGAGGTAAGAGAAATATAACCTCCTTTATGATTTGTTTACTTGTGGTTGTTTATCCTCAGGTTGTTCATTTTATTACTTTATCCTTGAAAGCATCTGCTAATGTAAATACCAGATTTCTTGCTTACTGTTGCGCGTCCAGGTTGTTATTATTTTCCACAGTAATTACAGATTACGCGCCCACAATTCGGAAATAACCTCAATCTTTACGTACAATGTATGCGTCAAAAATTTTTCTTTATAATGATAATTTGATGGATATTTTGTTTCACAAAATCACTACAAATGTTTTATTAAACATTGTTTCATTAGGCTATAATTTTTTATCATTGTTTCTCAGTTTTGTTGCTTAAATTTTTGGTAATTTTATGACCTACATATATAATATATAAAGTCACCTAAGTTTTATTTTCTGAAGCACAGAGTCAAAGAAAAGCGATTAGAGAACGTAAAAATTACATCCGGTTCTTAATATACGATTTATTGAGTATTGTTTGAGTGAGGTAAACTTTTAAAATAATGACGTCGAATTCGATTATAAAAGAGATTCCGGAAAAAAAATGTAGTGGCTTTATGAAACTAGTTTGCAAATTAGATGGGCCAGTGAAGAAATTTAATATTTTTTTTTTTTGTAATAATCTAATAATGTATTTTGAATTTTTATAAAAATTAATGTAAACAAATATAATTAAAGACAACAATTTTATTCTAATTAAATATTCTGATTGTAGTTGTGCAGAAAAATAAGTTTTTAATTTTAAATTTTTAATTAATTTATATAGTAAATTTTTAATTTAATAATACTTTCTTTACTTTGGAAATTTTTTCAGATTTGTCTCACTAATTATAAAATTCTAATCTTAAAATATGCCTAAACAATTTATTTTGCTCCAATTTCTTAGTTTCTGGCTTCCTCACATTTGTTTAATTTTCTTGTGACTTCTAGAACAAAAAATGAGTGGAAGAAATATAAGAAGAGCAAAACTACCCGTAAGAAAGACAAGAAAAAAGTACGTTTATTATTTTGAAACATCAAAATAATTATTTTCTAATGTGTACTAATAAAATTAATCATAAATCGTCGTAGGTCGATATCAATGGCGAATTAAGCTGTAACTGTCCCCCGGAAATAGAAGTCTTGAGCAATGCTTCGTCTTTTGCTGTTTTTGCCGCTATCAGAAGTTCAGTTTTAGAAAAACATACTCGTACCGCCAGTGAAGCATGTCATACGTCAAATAGTAGCTCTCCACCACCCCCAGAATTTAGTGACACCATCGAAAGTGACAGTGATGATGAAGACAGAATTTCTTCGACCCAGAGCTTACCAAAGGTAAACAAAAAATAACAATGCATAGAAACAATGCCAACATATATTTGAACCCATAAATCAAATATTGAATAAAATATTGAATCAAATATGAATCAATAAATATTTTATTTTCAGATCGTCGGAATAGGATTGAGAAGCGTCTTTACGTTAATGAGAGAAAGTCGAACGATTGCACCAAATTTATGTACCAAGGCACTGAGCGCACTATTGGATGTTTTACAAGGACAACTTCCAGAAGGATTAAAAGCCGAGCCTGACGATGTTATCGGTGAGCTAATCCTCAATTGAAATCTTGTCAAATTTATGTCAGAAAATTTACTAACGTATCTGTGAGTTTGTTAATCTGACTGATATTTTTGGATTTTATTTTACAGATCCATTATTCGATCTTCTGCTCGATCTTGCTACATCTCATGGTCCTGAATCCGCAGCAGCTAACGATGGCAGCCATTTGACAGCAGTGGCATGTGCTTGTCTACTTAGTTTAGTTGTAGTCCGAGGTGACACTGGACGTCTCTTGGCAGCAATAGCTGCATTGCTAATGTCGCCGAGAGCTCTAGCAGCGCAAAATATTCAAGTAAATTAATTTTTCCTATTAAACCACTTAATACAATAGTATTTTACACAATATCTAATAAACTTTCCTTAATGTAACAACACATTTATAACTTGATATTCTAAACGTTTACAATTTTAGATGCCATGCGTATTGACCTCGCTTCAAAGAAGTGTGCACGCAGTCTTACTCGGCAAACTCGCACGGCCTGATTGGATAACTTACGGAGTTCCTAAAAGTTCCAAAATTTACACTTCTACGCTCAAGTTACCAAATGATATAAACAACATAGTTTTGAATGGAAAAAGTTTTGTAAGTGATGGAAAGTACTTGTACCTACACACGAGTCACGGGTTACTCAAGATTGGTAGCGGACATGGTGGAACTATCTGGGGTCATGTTTATGCCCACAAAGCTGATTTTTATCCCGCAGAGACAGGCTGGCTCGGTTATGCAAACGTTAGTAAATTAAAGATTTTTATTCAAATTTCGTTCTGATTGAATTTGTAATTTTAATTCTTTTTTTGCATTTACAGAGTTCCTTGTACTTCAAATGTGCGCCTAGAAAGCAGTGTGAGTTGCTGATACTAGATACAGAGTTACTTTCGATAAGAGGTATTGCCGTATTAGAAGGAAAAGATTGGCCTTCCTCAGTTATGTTTTCTGATGGCGAGAATCTGGGAATGATAACAGCTGGCAAAGATGTAAGTTGAAAACTTGCATTTCAGTTCTAGTTAGAGAGATTATTATAATATTTAAAATACAAGTTTAAGCTTTCGATTATATCAAGTCTATAGGGTAGTGGAATTGGACATAAAAATCGAGTCAATTAACAAAAATTCTGAAGGGTCGGGAATTTGTTTAAAAAAATTAATTTGCAAAATTTGCCCCCCATTGCTCCACGAAAATTCAAAACATTTTGCAAACCTGAGTAAGTAATTATAAACTCAGTCTCTATCCTGTATTAAATTTGCAAAACGTGCGTGATGCGGCAACATTATTAATTATAAACGAATTATTATTTTGTTAATCAATCCCCAGCGAAAATACTGAAGGTTTTGCAAAATGTTGTTTCTGCTTTTTTCCATTGAGAAGATACTATTGTATGATTTGCAAATTATCGTTTTTTAAATTATTGTTTAATTTTTTGCAATTCGACTCCTAAAATTCCAGCGAAAATTGCGAAAGTTGAGTTTTTGGGTAGCAAATGTTAGAAATATGATCTGAAAATTATCAAATTTGTAAAACGTTGCTCGGCCGGCAACAATATTAGAATTGCAATTAACCTATAATTGTTCCTAAAAAGTAGAAATAACGAACTTTCGGGTTACAATTCCTGCAGAAGTTGTATTGTGTTTGAAAGGCTTAAAGTTTATTAATTTTGAACTTAAAATATCTCATAAAAATCAGTAATTTTAACGTCACTTCGTTTCTAACAGAATTTTCAATTATGACGCGAAGGACGGAATAAAAAATGAAGAGCATTTTCGTTTTATAAGAAAATTTCTACGAACCTTTCGGATGTGTCTGTATATGTTTCCTGTACTTTCTGTTCTTTAAGTTTTCAGATTTTTGGATTTACATATTTTACAGTGGAAAATATGTCTCTGAATTCGAATCTGCTTTCAATAATAGCCAAAAAATTCTTCAATTTCCATATTGGTTACGAATATGTACGGATTATGTACAGATTATATAATATGGATAATAAATCAACAGAAAATTGTCTTAAAATTTCAAGCTTAAATTTCAGAATAGCCTAAAGTAAAATATGTGTTCCGTATGTTATCGGTGTTTACAGTCCTCAAAGTTTATTTCCCACTAGAAGCTTTGAAAGAAATCTGTCAGTAGGAAATGGAAAAATTTACTCTCATTCGAACTCACGAATGGCTTTTCAAAAATTAAAAAAGGTAAACTATCTCAATCAATAGCGGCGAAACTATAAATTTTTAAAATATTTAAATTTCTGAATATTATAATAGAAATTTTGTTTTCATAACTCAGTTATCGGAAGTTCGACTTTTGATGCCTGATGGAGCTCGTTGAAAGTAGAGTTTTAAACCATTAGGGCAAAAATGCTACTCATGACTCGCTCTACAGATATATCACATCAAAATTACGGTAGATGCGTTATAAAAATTATCGTTTCTCGTCCCTCGATATGCAATACACTAAATAGTTACATGGGAGGAAAGGTAACATCGTTATTTATTCCCACTTGTCTTATAATATACAATTGTCTCTCAAATTGTCCTAATTTTCAAAATGAAAAAATTTTAATCGTACTCCGATTACCTTATAAAAATTATAAAAAAAAAGTTATTCACTTATCAAAAAATTTTCACGCAATTCCTGAATTGCATATTGTTACTCATTTTCTTTTTTCAAATTTTTCCTCTTTTTTCTACACCGGCAGTTATTTTATTACTTTCGAAAACTTTTTTAAAGAAACGAGAAACTCAAAAAACCTCGAAAATTATATATAATGCAATGGATCGTAGTATTCGTCCCACATTGCATTATGCAATCAAAAAAACCAGTAAATCCGTTACAAACCATACGCAATCCTTCAATAGTAAGAAAAAATCCTTTTGTAACACCTTGAGAATTTAATCTAGGTAATAATTTAAAAAAATATAAGTTTGTTTATCATTAACAATGTTGACAAGTAGTAAACAGTTTGCAAATCTAATATGATGCCAGTACTAAGTTAATTATGACTTAGTACGATTTACGAAATGTTTGAATTTTTTTGGATACTTTAAGCCTTTCAAACACAATACAACTTCTGCAGGAATTGCAATCCGGAAGTTCGTTATTTCTACTTTTTAGGAACAATTATAGGTTAATTGCAATTTTAATCTTGTTGCCGGTCGTGCAACGTTTTGCAAATTTAATATATTGTCCCTCGATATGCAATACACTAAATAGTTACATGGGAAGAAAGGTAATATCGTTATTTATTCATACTTGTCTTATAATATACAATCGTCTCTCAAATTGTCTTAATTTTCAAAATGAATTAAAAATTTTAATCATGCTCCGATTACCTTATAAAAATTATCAA
>JBAGKK010292140.1:0-20238 GCA_037177015.1 Euceroptres primus | reverse complement strand
CGGTGCAGACATCTCAATTCTGCCCGTTGCCAAAAATTCGGAGAAACCTTCAACAGGTTTTAAACTTTTTTCAGCCACGTGCCACCGAACGTAACATCACGTCGGGGTCACCATTTGTAGACTAATTATATAAATACTAATTAGCCTACAAACCCAGTCAAGGAGCGCCATCTAACATGATATTTACGAAGTTCAGTTTGACAGATCAGGAGACCTCTTTTTTTTCTTAAAAATGATTGAAAAGTTTTCAGTTTACTAGATTCTAGGGCCAATGTGAATCTTTTTAGTAGGGTATTTTTCCTTTCGGTGGGCGGAGCCCCCCGAACCCCCCGCAAGGGGCTCCGCCCCTCGACCCGCCGGGACTTCGCCCCTGGACCCCACTACGCTTTATCCCAGTTTCTTTCTTATTCACTGTGCCATCTCACCCTTGAATTTCATCATTTTGAGAAGGAACTTCTCATGACAGGTGTTTCAAAAAATAGTATGTGATGCACGTTCGCGTAGGTGATTCACGCACTAGCATCACAATATACTATTTTTTCTATAAACGAAGCAGTCGTGTAGAGAAAAGCACTCAGTGCTTCAGCATTTTCTCCGTGTACAATTCAGAAATATTTTTTTTTGACAGAAGTACAAAAGAACTTAAACTAATGTTGAAGTATTTACAATGTTTACAGAATCGCAAGGAATAGCAACAAATATCAGCTGCGAACGTCGCCGAGCAATGGAACAGCGTCTCTCACGACTCCGTTCTTGCACTGCACAGCATCTCTTGGACAAACATCGCACTTGTTTGTCCGAAGGGGCGAGCGAAGAATGCACTACGACGGCACGAGCTTCATCGTCAGGAATGCAGGTCACAGCGCTGGTTTCGACGACAACAACCAACTCAAGGTTTACTAGAAGCTTGGACAATTTTACCAGAGGAATTGGAGGTTTCAAGAGTTCTTCACCTGCGTCTGCGAGGCTCCGAGTCGTACCTGAATGACGAAAATTATCATTGTTCACTTTCCTAAAAAGCGCAATGCGTTCCTCGTCGAGGGAACGAGAGGATCGTGTGCAAAAGGAGGCAAATGATTTGACTTCGTTTGCGGGAAACTTTTGAGTCCGAGAAACTTTCGAGTAAATTAGTAGATGGTAAGAGTTTAGAGAAGAATTCTAGTTGTAGGAATTGTCTAATGAACAAAATACTTGAATCATTTGCCTGCCGATCGTGCACGATTGCGAGAGCACTTCTCCACCCTTCTAAATTTTTTTTACGTTTAGAAATTTAATTGAATTGACTTTATTACTCTTTTTTTTTTCTTTGATAAAAATAAGAAACGAAAATGTTAGCGGCGTTTCCCGGAACGAATAATAAACTATTATAGAAAGACTGACTTCTTCCTTTAATCGGAAGAACTGCCTTCCAAACATTCGAATTTCATGTTTGGACCCGGGAGCGAGATTTCGGCGAATTTCGTCTTTTTGGTCTCCATCTCAACCTCGAGTTCGTCTTCGAAAGTCTCGGCAAGATTTGGATTGTAATTCGCCAGAGGATCGAAGATTTCTTCCTCCTCGTCGGAAGTGTCCATGTCGAATCCGTCTCCGATCCTTGGACGTACTCTGTTGTTATCCTTCCGCCTAAAACAAATGGAAATTAGAATTTGTAAATAAAAAAGGAAGTAAATTCGCACTTAAACTTACCCTTGAACTCTTTTTCCGTCCGATTTCGATGCTTCGACCTCGTTCGATCCGCTGGAGTGCGCGAGCATTTTATTAGCTTCCAGCCTTCGAACATCGCTTAGAATATCCTGAACGAAATTTTCGTTGAAGAGTTTCAAACTGGAGCTGCAAATTGAAGATGTCGATTGGCGATATTTTTTTGCAAGGTCGCTAACTTCCGCAAGAGGATGGCCTTCTTGTGCCAATTCCAGAAGAGATGGCAGGACTGTGTAAGCATTTGAGGGAGCTTGCTTCTGTCTGTAATACTTTTCCAGGCCCCACTGTAAATAAAGTTGTTGAATTAGGAATTTTTTTGCAAATTGCAGGCACTTTTTTATATTGAAATTAAAGGACACACCTCGAAATCAAAGACGGTATTTGCGAAAGCCTCGTCGTTGATTAAAGTGGATAGAATGAAATTTGCGTCAAGATGTTCGCCTGCTTTTAATTGCTCGTGCAATTCCATGAGACTGGTCCATTGCTCTTGGGTCATTCTGATTTTGATTGTGTCTTTTATTGGCATTTTGTAGTAAAGACCGTACAATAGATAAAGTCCGCCGATTCGCTCTTTGAAACTTTTGGGAGGAAGAGCAAATTGTTTTGCAATGTGCATCACTTCCTCGCAATATTCCAGAAGTTCTGAATAAGTTTGTCTTCCTCTATTAAAAGAATTATAAAAAAATTAAAGTTATAAATTATGATTGTACGTAATTATAAAAAATTAATGAAAACGGACATTTTAAAAATATTTATTTTATTAATATAATTATTGGCCTAAATTTGAGACAAGAGAGATTCATAAATTATTTAATTTAAAAACCAGGAAAATATTTGGTTGATTCTACTAAATTTTGTATGAATCAACTTAATAATTTAGACGTACAATTCAACAAAATTAGACGCACAATCTGATGTTTGGTTCAATTAAATTTTTTGGTTGAAGTACAAAAAAATTTAAGTTATAGAAATATTTGGTGGATTGTACTAAATTTTGTATGAATCAACGAAATAATTTGTATGTTAGACGCACAATGGAATGTTTAGTTCAACTATTAAATCAAGTTTTTTTTGGTTGAATCAACTAAACAAATCAGTAATGTAGCAAAATCAACCAAAAAATTTGGTTTATTCTACGAATCATTTTTTGCGTTCAACAAAGAAATTTAGTTACACCAAGTAAGCGACTTTTGTCGTTTCAACTAAAATTATGTTCAATTATTAACGAAATTATTTTGTGAAATTAATCAAATGGTTCAAGATTATTTGCGTTAAACAAAATTAAAATATTCAGGGTTGCTACAGGTCTAGAAAATCAGGAAAAGTCGGGGGATTTAAAAATGGTCAGGGAAAGTCAGGGAAAATCTTCAAAGAGTCAGGGAATTTTTTTGGTTCAACAAATTATAATTATACCTCAATAGTTATAATTATCATTTCACAATTAAAATTATATAATTTTAATATTTAAAAAAGCAATAATTACATACACCTATTCCCTCTTTTCCCTCTTTCTTCTATTATTCACTAAATTTCCTAAAAGCACTTTTTTTTAGAGTTTCATTCCTTTCTCCCTTTTTATATTCAAAGTTCCAAATAATTTTCCAAAAATAATGCGAAATAGAAACTTGTGACATTCAGAAACTTTTTTAATGTTTCCTTAAATTTCCCATAATTTCCAAATTTTCAAAATCTACGAAAGTCTCCTAAAATCTTTTAAAATCCTCCAGAATCAAAAGATTACCAAAATTCTCTCAAATTCTTTAGAATCAAGGATCCGAACGAAATTGAGGGTAATTTTTCGATATTTTCCAATTATTTCTATAAATTCAAAATAATTTGGCGATATATTCAGCTGAACACGAGAAAGTACTGATACATTATAAAACTACGGAGGCAGAACCTCTAGATTATGAGGCATTTTAGTCTTATAAAATAGTAGTACTTTTCGTTTCTGTCGTCGAAAAACTTTGATGACACACAATTTCGACATTGCAACTCGGTGGTTCTATAATATTGCAGTACTTTCTCATACTCAGCTGAATATTTAGCAAAACTACGTATTTTGAATTTGTAGGAATAATTGGAAAATATCAAAAAATGGCCCTTAATTTCGTTCGGATCCCTGTTTAGAATCTTCAAAACTTATCTCAAATCTGTAAAAATTCTCCAAAAAATTCTAAACTTTTTTAAAATCTACAATCATTTAGATTCTTCTGGATTCTTCCATAATCATTTAGAATCTTCTGGATTCTCCTATAATAATCAGAATAATCTTAAACAATCTTAAGCAATTCTTAAAAATTCTTTAATATTCTACAAAATATTCTAGAATGGTCCAGAAACTTTTAAAATCATCTAAAATCTTCTAAATTCTTCCATTATTTTCTAAAATCTTCTAGAATTCTCAAGAATATTCTGATATTCCTGAATTTTTGAAAGTTCAAATGAACAAACTTTTTTTCTTAACTCAAGTTTATCTTGAAATATCGTTCAATCTACAAAATAAAGAGAAATATCATGAGATTCTTTATCATTACATTAGTTTCTATAATAATAAACGACGTTTAAACGAGTTTAAAATGAAATCAAATAAAAATTTCGTTCATTTGAACGTTCATAACTTTTGAAGCAAATTATTTTCAACTGCGTTAAAATTTCCAGAATTCTGCAGAATCCTTATTTTGTATTTAATTTTGTACTCAAATTTCAGTCTGTAATTTTAAGCATATAAATAATTATGAATGATTTTAATAAAAAATTTTTCGAGAAATACTAAAAAAAAATTAATATTCGAATGGATTCGTCTTATTTTGAGGTTATGTTTGCTCTTTAAATAATTTGACAATAACTGTAATAAAAATTAAATATTTTAAATTAAACTTACGCATAAATCTGAGCAAATTTCATTTCCTTCCAAACGTTACAAAAATGTTCGAATCTGATGCTATTTGTTTCGTCAAATAAGGATAACAATTTAACACAGTCTTCTTTGAATCCACTTGCCAAATAATAAGGACTTCTCCGCATTTTTCAAAGTTTTCTTTAATTACTTAATAATATTCTTCACCTTGTTTCATACAAGGAAAATCAAATAACTATTTTCTAAGTTTTAAACTAACTTTCCTTTATGACAACAACAAAAACTGAAAAGCAGAAAAGAAAACAAAAGTTAGCAGACGATTTTTGATTACGTTCCTTTCGACCAATCAAAGAGCCGGGATTGAAGTGCGCGAAAGTGTAAAAAATTTGAATTTGACAATTGGTCTTCCTGATATTTATTTTGTTTAAATTCTTGTTTTTTTGCAAAGCAGCTTACATTAATTGCGTCAGAAATCAAAGAGTAAATGTGAAAAGATAGAAATAGATATTGCGATAATATAAGAGAGATGAAAATAGGATATTTATTCTTTTGTTCCCTTACGACCCTTACGTAATTATTGAACGCTCTCCAATTATGTGTAGAAAAGTATCGTTTTCTTTTAGAATAAAAAAACGTTACCTGGAACATTTTAGAAAATAAAATAATAAATCTTCATGAAAAAGAATCAAAATTTTCAAAAGCCCTAAGAAAATTATTTTTTTTAATTTTCCTGAAGAAACTTGTTTTTTAAAAGTTTCTATTCACCTAGAAAAAATTGACAATTTTTTTTTTAAATTCAAAATACGAGTAACAAAAACGCCGCAGTGATTTTTAGTAAATTATAAATTCCTTTTATTTATTTATTTCCGTATTTTATTTATTAAAAATAGTCACGGGTTTTTGAGAAGGGGACGATTCTAAATTTAATCGACCGTGACGCTTTGCGAATTCATATCTCCGCGCTTGCGCAAGAATATATCCTAACTGCGCGTGCGCGAACATTAGCGCCACCTCGCGAGTAATCCCGCAGTCTGGTCGCAGTCGTGATCTCGAGAAGTTGTTTTTGCGGTTTCGTTTCCCCGGTTTTCTCGTGAATTTTAGAACTTACAGGGGATCTCGTGTTTCCAGCTCTGTGAAAAGAAACGTGAGTACCAAAATTCCCAATCAAATCCGATTTTCATCGCGATAACTATCCTGACAAATTGATCCATCCTCCAAGCGTTTTGCACTCAACAGACGGCACGGATCCGAGCAAAATGGCCGTACCCGATTTACAACAAACCGTCGGCCTCGCGTGATTCACAAATCAGGGACGAATAACTCCACGAAAAATATTCCGGAAAATCGCCCACGCAATTTTTCCACAATTTCGCGAAATTGTCAACAGTTTCCTTTGGGAGTGACGCCCTGAAAATGAAAAATGCTTTTCTGCCTTGCGGGTTTGTCGTTCGGAATCGATTTTTTCGCAAGGGACCGTTCTCAATTCGCGGAGAAGCTCCAGAGGGTGGAAAAAAAAGACAGTTTGCTTTTTTTGTGGGGTATTCCTAACCTCCTTTTTGGGTGGTTTCGTGTTTTTTTTTCGTGGGGGAAATTTCGAGATTGAATCCGCCCTGATTCAAATTTTGACAGGTGAGGAATTTGATTGTACCGGGATCAGCTGTTGGGACTGTCATTCGGATTTCGAGTGTTTATTTATTTATTATTGTTAATTAATTAATAATTAATATTTGTGGACATCGCAGAGGTTATGTTGGGGATAAAAAATGATCATTGTTTGGAGGAAAGAAACGAATCGTTTTTCTGTGGTTTAAATGCCAGGTTTAATTCTCGATTTCTCCGCCTGACGCTTTTTTTATTTATTTTTTGAGGTAGGCTTGCTAATAATTACCGAAGGGACGGAAAGTTATTTTAGAAAGGAGGCAAAAGGTTTTTTTTTGTGCAACTTTACCCTTGAATGAAAATTACATCGGGTCAAAGGCCTTTTTTTTTGGTTTGTTTTTTAACTTTGGACTTTTTTTTTAATTTCGTATTTTTTTAGTGGAATTACATCTTTATATTGATTTTTTCTCTAAATCTTATACGGAAATTTCCGTAATACTAAAGATTATCTTTTTCTTGTTAGATTGTTTCAAATCTTTGTTTGGTACCTAGATTTTGTTTTGAATCTTTTTGAGAGATTTTGTTTTAAATTTGCTTGTTTTCTTTTGTTAGACTTTTTGTGTTAAATCTGTATTTTTTATTTTTATTAAATTTATTTCTTACATTTTCTTTCTGAAATGTTTTTTCTCTTAAATTTGTAAATCCTAAATCTCAATTTTATGTATGTATTTAAATTGGTCGAGGATATTGTTACGGAAATTTCCGTACAACTAGTATACAACACAAAAGGGTGGCAGGCTATTTCGGAAATTTCCGTAACAATAGCCCGTCCCTCCTTTGTGTTGTATACTAGTTGCACGGAAATTTTCGTATTACTAGACACTGCCATTTAAAGTTTATAAATTTTATAAATTTAATCACCTGAAGTCAAAAATTTTGAAGAAAAATAACCTTATTTTTAGCCAATTTAAAAAATTTTTAAGTTAAAGAGAAATAGCATTTTTTAAAATTGTTAAACAAATTTTTAAAAATCAGCGAAGTTCATAATCTGAGTAAAATAAGATTCATTAATTTATTATTTACTTATGTATTTATTTTACTACAATTCAATGAATTAATTATTTGCATTATTTATTTATTTAATATTTACCTATAATTGAATAAATATTTCCCACGTTATTTCAAAATATTGAGAGAAATAGACTTTTTTATCAAAAAATAAGAAAATTACAAGTAATTCGAAAATTACATTTTTATTAAATTTTTTTTTATTCTGCCTTCTTTGCATGAATTTTATCGTATTTTTTTAACACTGTTCTTTTTTCTTTGTCAATATATGCATTTGTTTAAATTTCATTTTTACGTTCGTTTTTTTTTAATTCTGACAATTATTGTTTTTGTTACTTTGAAAATTTAAATTAAAAAAATTAAATATTTGCTAATCTTGTTCATTATTGATATAAATAATATTAATATTATTTATTGATATAATTGATATTTGCTTTTTTAAAACAATTTTAATTTTTGAAAACAGATTCTAAAAATTTGTATTCTGCCTTTCAGAGTGGAAAAAATTTACAATATTTACTCAATAATTACAAAGGAAAAATATATTAATTTTCAAAGCTTTCTTAAAATTTTAATTTCAAAAAATCAAATAACTCATCGTTTTTATTTATAAATTTTTGTTTACTTCATCCCTAATTTAAAAGTTTACACCGTGTTTGTTTATTCCTGATTTTTTGTTTCGTTTTTGAGATTCGAATTATTAGATTTGTCTAATGATATAAATTAAATAAAAATGTATCTATAAAACGGAAATGAAAGTTATTGGCTCGTTTTTAGAATCTGATTGGCAAATAATAAAATCTGCAAACAAAGGGGAAAGTAGGGTATTATTATTGGCCAGAAATAAGGGCGATGTATGAATATTTGAATACAAGAAGACTAAGGGGCCGGCCGGCAACGAGACTATTGATTACAACAATATCGCACACGCATAGTCGCAAAAGCGTCGCGACACCACCCCTACCCTCTTTCGATTATGCTGACTGTCAAGGTCTCCTCTTATGTACTTCCGGAAATATCGTCTTGTTTCCAAATTTCCGGAAGATCCTAGATTTATTTATTTATTTATTTTTATATAATTAATATCGTTTACAATATTTGTCTAAAATTATAAAAAGCATTTGCAGATTTGCATTTCGGAAACAGTCGCTTTTGAAATTTTTAAAATTATTCTATTTTAAAACAGAGACCAGAAAATATACTATTTAATATATGCTTTAAAAGAATACCTCTTGTAATTTTTAAAACGAGAAAAAGATGTTTAAATTAAATAAAATAATTTAAATTTCGCTTCACAATTTCAAAATGTGACATCGCTTGTTGGTGGTGAAGAATCGCAAAAATTAGTGGCGCTAGGATTTTTAAATTGTGACGCAAAATTCAAATTGCAAAATTTTATTTTATACTTTAAAAGTTAAGAGTGGTGTTTAAGGACAAAAGAAATATGTTATTTTTGAACCTCTAATTTAATATGGAGTTTATTTATTATTTTTTTAATTCTTATTTATCTTCTATATTTTTATTTATTTATTTTCTTTACTCTTATTTATTTATTTTCTTCCTTCTTATATATTTATTTTCTATATTCTCATTTATTTATTTTTTGTATTCTTATTTATTTATTTTCTGTACTTTTATTTATTTATTTTCTTTACTCTTATCGATTTATTTTCTTCAATTTTAAATATTTATTTTCTTTATTCTTATCTATTTATTTTCTTCATTTTTATATATTTATTTTCTTCATTCTTATATATTTATTTTCTTGATTCTTATCTATTTATTTTCTTTATTCTTATTTATTTATTTTCTTTACTCTTATTCATTAATTTTTTTCATTCTTATAGATTTATTTTCTTTTTTCCTTATTTCTTCTTTTCTTTACTCTTATTTATTCATTTTCGTCATTCTTATATATTTATTTTCTTTTTTCTTATTTATTTCTTTCATAATTATATTGTTACAAACTGTTAATAATTTTTAAGCAATTCTCTTCCTGTCTTCCAATTTAAAAATCACAAATTTCGTAAATAAACAAACCAACTTCACTCGGTATAAACAATTTAAAACGCAGAATGCATTGATAAATTATCTCTCTATATTTCGAAATATTTAGGAAAATTGACAATTTTATCAAAATAAAAAAATAAAGTATCGAAAGTTGTGATTAATTCAAAACTTGTCTTGCCTCTGAACCGAAGCAATCTAATTAGCGATTAATTGAAAGTAAAATCGTTCTCTTTCACTTCCAAAGCCTTCTAATTAATTTCGCATTCAATTAAAATTTAAAAACAATTTTAATTATTTTTTATTTAATAGTTATAGTTGCAGGATTTTCACTTATTTTTTGGGGTTTTCAAATTTTTTTTAGGATGTCGATGGCAGTGCACTAAAATTCGAGCTCGAAGGAGGAGACAAGTCTCTCTACTGATTTGCATCATCACCAAGGAATCTGCCGAGTTACACTCGAGGATCATGAAAATGGTGTTGTCTCAACGTCAGAGGGAGGAGTTGTAAGTCCATTTTTTATTCATCCAAATATTTTACATCATATTTCAGATTTAAAATATTTAATCTCATTGTCTTAAAAAAGAATTCTAATTGAAATTAAATTAACTTAAACTAAAGTTAAATTAATTCACATTAAAATTAAATTAATTTTAATTTCCTATTGTAATTGTAGAATAAAATAAAAATTTATATACGTATAAAAAGGCCTTAAATTTCAGAATTTCTATTTAAAAACCAAATTTAAATTCTCCATAAAATTCTTCGAATCAAAAATATTTTTATTTCCCTTATTATTATAAGAATAAAATGATTTAGTTCGTCCTCAAGCTACTACAAAATTATTTCTCAAAATTTAAATATAAAAGAAGAGAATTTAAGACCGAAATTCTTGATTTTGAGGAATTATTTGTCTTAAATTAAAGAAAAAATTCAATCCCCTGTAATCTGGATCAAACTTGGTCCGTAACTCCAAAGAATGTTGTTGGGGAGTTTTTGAGTTTAAGTGCTATGCGAACATAGTTTTTATTTATTTTTTTGCATATTATTTACTTTATTACCAATCATTACTTATTTACTTTATGATGAGAAGTGGCTTCTTATTGTTAGGAAATTAAAACAAATGCTATTCGTTACTTAAGAGATATTTTGGTTTCCTTATTATGGGATAGCGTGTAGATTTGAGAACGATCAATGAAACTCCATACTCGGCTTCCGAATTTAATCGTTTCGTTACTCAAGTTTGTTACTAAGGGATATTCACTTTCAAGGGGAAAAAGCTTCCTTTTTCGTTCTCATTTCCGATCGCTCTCCAGTTTCAAGAAAGATGATTAACACACCGTAAAAATGAGAATCGATCGATCCCATTCTATTTTTATCAGTTATTTACATTTAAGATTAAATCGAAAAATAAATAAAAAATATAAATCTAAAAACTAAATCAAAAGAAATAAATCGAAAAACTAAATCTAAAAAATTAATCTAAGAACTAAATCTAAACAAAATAAGCCTAAAAATGTAATTAAATAAATAATTGAATAAAAACCAACTTCAAAAATACATTTTTAGCTAAAGTATTAAGTAAAATTAAACTGCTTTTTCTGAGTATCTTTTTTATTATGAATTATCTTATCTTATAATTGATTTTAATTGGAGTGGAAACGAGGATTGCAATTAATCCATTTTCCGACTTTTTGCCCTGAAAGTAGGTCAGTATAAGGCCTGAAAAATATTCTTGATTTATAAATAAATATTTAGAGGTTATTATTTTTTATTTTAAATTGAAGACGAAGGATTCGTGAAAGAAAGTCGTACGATCTGGAATAAGTGTAAAAGGCCAAAATCGATCTTTTGAATTAGTCTCGAATCGTTGAAGGGTGTAATGGATGGTGGGCGTTGTGAAATGTCTAGGGGTGTCTTTTTCGAGCACGCGCAACTTGTCGGATCGATACGAAAGACATCGAGACGCAGTATATGCGCAAAAGAGAGAAAATTGCAAGAAAAGACAGAAAATATATTTTATTTACTCAAATTCATTTTAGAGATTTAAAAATTTTTAAAAAAGATTTAAAAATTGTATCATTAAGCCCACAGTTTTTAACAATAGTAATTTAATAATTTTTTGAATCTATTATTTCCTGTTGTTTATGAAATCAGAAGCTGAAAATTAAATATTAATATACATTTCTCTTTTAAAATACTCCCAGGAGTTTTTAAAACATCGCCAAAAAAATTGCAATTTGAATTTCGTGCCGAAATTGCTTCTGATGAGACGTCATTTTTTAGTGATGATGTGGAAGTATTGCGCGAAATTTAAATTGATGGGTTTTATTTTCTCGCTTTATATATTATGCAGTATTTTTTCAAAGAAATGTATATTAATATAAAATATTAGAATTAATATAATATTTTTAGCTGCAAAAAAGGGAACATTTGAATTTGACTTTCGCGGCGAAATTTCTTCCAATGTGACGTCACTTTTTAGTGATGACAAGTCTGGCACGAAATTTAAATTCATTGATTTTATTTTTTCACTTTAAATATTTTTCAGTATTTTTTTGCAAAGAATTATTGTATACATATTTAGAATAAACTATTTAAAATTATTACAATATTTTTAGTTGCTACTTTTAAAAATAATTTCCTTTCAATTTTTAAATTTGTTATTTAAATATAAATTAATTTAAATAGTTTTCAATCGACCAATTAAGAATAAAACAGGGAATAATAATAAGAAATTAATAATTATTAATAAATAATCGTATTTCTAGAAACTATAAAACATGATTATGATGTTTAAATGTCAGGAAGATGGAGAAGGAAGAAGAGATTGTGGGCATTGATCTTTACTCTCCAAATCTATAGGTATAAAATCCACGTGTGATGCACACCCCAGGTTCTAAGGAATGACGTTATTCTCTGAAACTCAGGCCTGGACTTTTGCAAGCAAAGCTATGAAAAAATGACTAATGTGACGAAAGACTTTACACATAATATGTGGTTCTACTTGAATATTCAGGAAAATAATAAATAAAAAATGAAGGTCCTTACGTTATTCTAAATTTAAATCCACTCTTGAAAAATCTGGTAAAATAAAATATTTTATAAATAAAATAAGAAAATAAATTAAAATGAGAATAAAATGACGAAAAATTATTTATTATTTATTGGTGCAAAATAAAAAAATACAAAGACAGAAAAAAATTTATTTATTTAGGATTCAAATAAAAAATTTTTAGTTAAATTACGTTTATGTGGAACTAAAAATTCTTATTTTAAATTCATTTATTTATTTATTGAAATTAACGAAATTCCGATTTATAATTTTCAGTCTATCTTAATATCAATTTTTTTCTTTGTTGATGGATAACAAATAAAAATTAAGCTATTCTTAATTAATAAACAGAATTTAAACCTGAAAAATAAATTTTATTATTCTATCTTAAATTTTAATATTTAATATCTTGGAATTTTAATTATGAATTATTTTAAAAATCTGATTTCCCTTTTCAGTGTTTTTAAAATTTTTTGATTATTAATTATTTTTATGAATTTATTTATTTATTGATTCTTCTACATTCCGATTTGGTCATAAACGCAATTTGAAAGTGAACATAAATCCGCTCCTGAGGTACTTCTTATTCGCATTCGTACCTGATCGTGATAGCTTTGAAATATGTATAAGAACAAAAAAGACTTTAAAATCCTACTGAATCATTTTAGTGTCATAAATATTTTCCAGTTTCGGAAAGTTTTTTTATAAGGCAGAAAATTTAAATAATAATTCAATTTAAATAATAATAACTTTCGTTTTTTCCATTATTTGAAATTTTTAAAATAATAATTTTCATTTTTTCCAGTATTTAAAATTTAAATAATAATCATTTTCATTATTTCCATTACATATTTAAAATTTAAATAATAGAAAGAATGAAAATAATAGAATAAAATTTACACATAATTATTATTAGATTCAGAATCAAATAATAACAATAAATTGTTAAAGAAATAAATAATACAATTTATTTTTATAGAACAAAACTTTAGAGAAATTAAATTTTCTAAAAAACTTTTTCTGGAAGAATTCGTTTCCTTTTATAAGTGACCTCAGATCTCATGACAGTGGCAAACTTTCCAGTAAAAGCTTCCAGTTTTTTTATTCCCAAGAGCAATTAATTTCCTTTTCACACACTCTTTTATTTACTCTCCTTCCTTGATACGACCACATTCAATTTTTGCTATTAGAATTTAATTTTTCTATTACTATTTTTTTTCTAAATTAAGAATGATATTTTATTTTGAACTCGATTCAAGAATAAAGTTTCAATCAAGAATAAATCAAATATTTAATTCATTATTTCTTGTTGTATTGCATTTTAAAGAGGGTAAAAAAATACTATTAATAATATAGGTACATTGAAAAAAATTCTATTTGCAATAATTTTAAAGAAAAGAAAAGAAAAGTTTTTGAATTTAATTGTTAGTATTAATTGTTAGTAACAATACCTAAAAAATGACTATTTTAAAAACTGGTGGAAAGTTTAAATTTCAGTCTTTTATTTCTTCTATTTAAAAATTTTTTAAAAATATTACTTTTAAAAAGGGGATTTTATTTATTAATTGCTGTTAATTAACTTCTATTTTTTGCTATTGCATTTTTATTTTAGTTTTATTTTATTATCTTTTAATTTCAGTATATTGCTAGCTATTCTAATTTTTGGTTTCTATAATGTCTGATTTAATTCATTTATTTTTTTTCTAAAATGAAGTAAAAATAAGATTGAAATAGAAATGGAAAAAAAAATAAGAAAAAAAATAGAAATGGATTTAGAGTTATTGATCAATAAAACATTAGATACAGAGATCGATAATATTATGCAGAAATTAATGAGACTTGCTTTTTGGACTGTTTGGAATTTGTAGTAATAGTAAAACACGTGGGAGTCGACCTTTAAAACGATGACACACTTCGATCGACTTTAATAGCAGAGAACTCTTTCTACTTTATTGACTTAGGCTCGTGAGATGCGAACCAATTGTATCTTAACGAGATTAACACACTCTGTGTCTCATAATTATAATTAAAAATTTAATTTTATAAATTCCATCTCCGAATTATTTTTTTCTTTCCTTTGTTAATTTAGATTTAATGGAAAAGATTATTTTTCCATTCTGAAAAATTTAATTTATTTAATTACAATATTAATCATTTAATTTTTGATTTTAATAAATAATTCATTCTTAAAAATTTATCAGTATAATGATTAAAAATCGTAAATTATGCAAATGGGAAGGAGAATTAGACTGAAAATGTATCTAAAAAAAAAAAGAAAATGATAAACAAGAAGTAAAATTAACGAATTAATTAAATTTATTAATTAAATTAATTAAATACGAAAAAGAAATTAATAGAAATATAAGTTTAGATAGTAAAAACAATAATTATTCAATGGTCAATCAATCTAAAAATTAAGACCAAAAATTTAACGTCAAAAATTTAATATAATGTAATAATTAATAATAATTAATAATTTGAATAATTAATAAATAATAAGTCAGTTAATTAACTGTTAAATGAATCTAGATACAAAGTATTGAAATAATAAAAATTTAGAAGCACAGCGTGTAAAAATTCTGAAGTCCTAAATTGTAGATCCTGTTAAGTTAAAACAATAATTATAGATTTTTATCTTTTGTCTCAGCAATTAATAATCTCCCACAATTTCTTTCTTTCCTTTAATTTGCCGTTTCCGCTTCTTTACATTTTCACAATTACAAATATCAAAGTGAATTTAATTTTCCTTGAATAGTTTTTGTTCTAATTTTAATTTTGTTATTTCCCATAAAAAATTTACTATTTTAGAATTTTAATTTCACTGAAATTTTTATTTTAAATATCTATACATTCAGGAATTCGAATTATAAATTGTCTCTTGTAATTAAGGGTATGTGATACATAATGACGTCAAGAATTAACGACCTATTTTTTATTTACATTCAGCGAGTTTATTAAGAAAGAAATGCAAATATATAATACTGAAATTTTGGAAAATAATGAAGAATATATTTAGGCATCGATGTCTGGTGCCTTGTCAGTTTTTATTTTAGAAAAAAAAACAATTTTTCATAAATAATTTTCTTTCAAAATAAAAATTGAAACTCACCAAGCATCGATTCCTTGATATATTCCTTATTATTTCCTAAAATTTCAGCATTATATTTGCATTTCTATCCTACTAAACCCGCTGAATATAAATAAAAAATCGGTCCGTAATTCGTGACATCATTAAGTTGTTGAAAATTTTTATTATTTCTGCCTAAACAATGTCGTGTCTGAAATTTTGAAACCGATTTCTACACTCAAGCAGAGACTAAAAATATACCTACTATTATTTATTTATTAAATAAAAAATTCAGCTTTTAATTTTTTAAACTGGAAAAAGAAAATCTGGCAATTTAAGTTTCCCGCCTATCGTGACGTCAATTATTTTGGAGGTTATATATTCAAGTGACGTCACCGTTTCATCGAAATTGTCACTAGAAATTCAAATTGCAAGATTCTATTTTGTCGCTTTAAATTGTTGTAAACGGTATTTTTTGAAAAGTGGCGTGTATTAATATTTTTATTTTAGCCTCTGCTTTAATATAAAATAGGAAAGAGCTGATTATCAATTTTTAGAACTGTCTATTGTTATAAATCAGGGTTGCCAAAGGTCAGGGATTTTTGGAAAGTCAGGGAATTTAAAAATGGTCAGGGAAAGTCGGGGAATTTTTTTTCATTCAATAAATTATAATTATATCTCAATAGTTATACAAGTATAATTTAACAATTATAATTATAAGTCCCCTATGCCCTTTTTTACCCTTTTTTCCCTATATTCCCCCTTTCCCCTATTATTCTCCAAATCTCCTAAAATCACTTTTTTAGTTTTATTCCTTTTTCCTCCTTTTGTCACTTTTTTTATTCAAAGTTCCGAATAATTTTCCAAGAATAATGAGAAATAGAAACTTGTGAAATTCAAAAACTCTTTTAATGTTTTCTTAAATTTTCCATAATTTCCAAATTTTCAAAATCTACAAAAGACTTCTAAAATCTCTTAAAATCCCCCAGAATCTTCCAAATTGATTTAAAATCCTTAAAAATTCTCCAAAATATTTGAGACTATGCTAGAATCTTCTGGGTTCTCTTAAAATAATCTTACAAAATAATACCTCAAAATTCTTCAATATTCTACAACATGTACTAGACTCTTCCAGAATCTTCTAAAATTTTTTAAATACTTATGCAGCCTTTCAGAATTTTCTACAGAATCTTTTAGAATCCTCAAAAGTCCATAAAAGATTACCGAAATTCTCCAACATATTCTAGACTGTTAAAATCTACAATTATTTCGATTCTTCTGGATTCTTCCATAATCTTTTAGAATCTTCTGGATTCTCCTATAATAATCTTATACAATCTTAAAGAATTCTTAATACAATCTTAAAGAATTCTTAAAAATGCTTTAATATTTTTCAAAATATACTAGAATGCTCCAGAATTTTCTAAAATCTTCTGAACTCTTCCATGATCTTCTAGAATCCTCAAAAATATTCTGAAATGTACCTGAAGTTTTGAACGTTTAAATGAACGAACTTTTTTAAATTAAATTTATCTTGAAATATCGTGCAGTCTACAAAATAAAGAGAAATATCATGAGCTTCTTTATCTTTACATTAGTTTCTATATTAATAAACCAATACTTTAGAACAAATTTGAGTTTAAAACGAAATTAAATAAAAATTTTGTTTATTTGAACGTTCACAACGTCAAGCACATTGTTTTGAACTGCATTAGAATTTCCAGAATTCTACAGAATCCTTCAGAACCCTCTCAAGTCTACAAAAGTATCTACTAATCTTGAAGAATCTTCTAGACTGTTTTCAGAATCTTCCTAAAATTTTGTAGACTTTTTGAATCTTAAAAAAAAAAGTCTGGAAGAGACCAGAAGATTTTAGAACTTTATGGAAGTATTTGAAAGAATCAAGAAGTCTCTGGGAGATTCTAAAACACTCAAAAATCTAGTTTGCAGATAATTTTTTGGAATTTCAAAAGATTTAACGAATCTACAAGTTTGTGGAAAATTAAAAATATTCTTAAGATTTTAAAGGTTTGTAGAAAAGTTCAGAAGTCATGAAAGATTTTAGAAAATGCCAGAGCATTCCAAAGATTCTAAAAGTTTACAAATTTGTGGAGTGTTTTTTATTAGACTTAAGACAGGAATCTATCATTTTTGAGGATTTTTTAAGATTCTAGAGAATTTCAGCTTCTTTCGTATTTTTAAAAGAAAAAAACTTCCCCCTTTTTTTAAAATCCCTTTTTTCGTGAAGAAAATAATGTCCCGGAAGTTAAAACCATAATGATCAAATTTCGAAGAAATTAATCTTTTGCTAAATTGTGCTAGACTTGTGCTGATTTGTGCTAAAAACGATTTTTCCAAAAATAAAAAATTACGGTCTAAAGTTTGAAAAAAGTTTTTCCCCAGAACCGCAATAATTTTTTATTTCAATTCCAAGTATTGTGCTAGGTAGCTTTAAGTACATATAAATTTGTGCTGCAAACTAAAATTCAAAAAACGTAACCATTTTTGAAAAAAATTCAAAATGTAAAACTCAAAAGGTGAAAGAGTAATTCCAAAATGTTCAAATTTCGATAAAGCAAAAGTTGTGCTGAGTTGTGCTCGTCGAAGCAAACATTTTTTTCCTTTTTCAAAATTTCGTATCTGCAACCGTTTTTGAACGAAAAAACAAATTTGGAAACCTTATAAATGACAAATTTTTAAAATTCGAAAATTTTGACAAACCAAAAGTTTTCCTTTTCCAAAATTTTGTATCTAACCGTTTTCGAAAAAAAAACAAATTTGGAAACCTCATAAATAACAAATTTGAAAATTCGAAAATTTCGAAAAAGCAAAGGTTGTGCTAAGTTGTGCTCGTCGAGTCAAATATTTTTCTCCTGTTCCAAAATTTCGTATCTCCAACCATTTTCGAAAAAAAATCCAAATTTGGAAACCTCAGAAATGAAAAGTTTGAAAATTGCTCCAACAGTTTTAAGGGTTTCCCGGAACTAATATTTCAATATAGACGAGAAATTCAAATATCTTACATATGAAAATATTATTTCAAAGTATAATAAAAAGTAAAAAAAAATATTTATACATTGTACAATTGTAATCAATACATATTTAAAAATTAATTACACTCATCGCTGGATCGACTGCACGGCTCGGGAGTAGAGTGTTCTCGATCCAATTCTATTCGAGCGAGCAGTCTTATGTCAACATTCAGGGCGCAGAGAGTCGTGATGTAAACAACGTCTGGCGGCCCTGACTGCCCGAGCGATGGCGCCGTCGCGGAACGCTCAGGGGCGGGGGACAGAATCAGTGAAGCGTGAACGACCATGAAGCTGGTCCCCTTGTCAACGGTCCTTTTATCAAAGACCAGTGTACTTGAAACTACCTAGCACAATACTTGGAATTGAAATAAGAAATTGTTGCGGTTCTGGAAAAAAACTGTTTTCATAATTTTGGCCGTAATTTTTAATTTTTGGAAAAATCGTTTTTGGCACAAATCTAGCACAATTTAGGACATTTATTTTTTCGAAATTTGAACATTGCGGTTTTAACTTCTGGGACATAAAGGAATACCCTATTTTCTCTAAAATTGAACTACTGAACCTCTATGATCCCTGTATTATATAATTATAATGGCAGATAACTGTCAGGGGAAATGAAAAATTAGTCAAGGAAAAGTAAAAGAAAGTCAGGGAATTTTGAAATTGGGATTTTGTAGCAACCCTGTAAATTAAAAATTCGATAGTTTGATTATGTCCTGTTATTGTTTATTTATTTTTTATTTATTATTTAGTTATTATTTTTTTAGATTATACTATTTTTTATTTCCTAGTAATTCGCTTATTTAAATTTTTTTCCTAAAGAATGCGAGACACTGTGTATAATAAGAAAATAAGATAAAATAAGCAAGGTGTACGGTAATAATGAAGACTATTGGCAAAAGGGAACTCGTCGAGGCCTTTCACCCTGAGCCAGCTTCACCCGACTTTCGATCTCTTTCCCACGTATTATTCCCTCACTGTTAAGTCCATTAACTATCTACAGAATCGTGCAACACCAACACTCGTGCTCTTATATTTATTATTACACACTTTGCTCTCACGAAAACAATCCTTTGCCTACCACCTACTTATCGAAAATCCCGTCACCTGAGATTTGCTTTAGATTTGCTCTAGAATTCGAGCAATAGAAGGTGAAAAAAAAGAACAAAAAAGAAAATAAAAAGCTAATTGCTTCTGGGGAAATAGTTATGTGCAGATAAAATAGTAATTAAAGAAGAGTTTCTAGTTTCCACTTTTTTTTTTCTTAAACTATTTTTTTAATGGTAGTACTTAATTGAAATTGATGCTATTGATATTAAATTTTTTGAGTTTTAAGAAAGTCGGGGAATAATTAACTTCTAATTTAAAAAATTAGAATTTTTTCATATTGTAAATCTTTCAAATTTGAAAGTTATCAATGTTTAAGTTAAAAACCTTTTAATTTAAAAGCGTCCGAATTTGAAAAGTTCCAATTTTTGAAGCACCCGAAATTTAAAGCCCTCGACTTTAAAAGCTTTTAAATTTTAAAGCGAGTAATAGGTATTGAAAACGTCCTGATTTGAAAGGTCTCAAATTTTAAAGCGCTCGAATTTTAAAACCTTTTTTTCATACGTGCGTAACAAATGCTACTTTAAATGTCTGTTTAACAAGTGAAAAATGATGAATTCCCCACGAAACCATTATTGTAGTGTGTGCAACTTCATCTCATAGATTATTTCACGCAAAAAATACTTTTATATCACTCTAACCTCAAAATCTTAACTTTGACATGGTTTTTCGGCTCTCGTGGTATAAAATACTGTTCGATACTTGTGTGAAAAGTGATTTTTAGCGCACTTGACTTTTCTCA
>JBAGKK010292034.1:0-20240 GCA_037177015.1 Euceroptres primus | reverse complement strand
AACCGTTCATCAAAAATGGCTGGCTAACGAACTCTTTCTTTCTTTTTATGCCTTAAAGAAGTGTGCTAAAGCACAATGCAATCCCATAACTTTTTCGAAAGTCTTTGGTAATGAAAAATTAGTTTTTAAGTTCTCAACAGTATTTTCCACAATTAAAACGAAAATTATTTATCCAATCAAAAAACAGTTAATGGAAAATTGGTAGATCTTTTTAAAGCCAATCATTTTTTTGTAAGATTTTCTCATATCTTATGTTTTTGGCGGGGAAATTGAATTTTTATTTCTTTTTAACAAAATGTTTAAGATTAAAACGAAAACTATTGATCCCATCAAGAAATGGTCAACAGAAAATTTGTAGATCTATTTAAAACCAATAATTTTCCCCTTGAATATTTTTTCATATCTTACTTTTTTTAGCGGGAAAATTTGAATTTTGGATTTTGTTTTTTAAATTCAAAAAGTTGTTATGCCAATATTGTAGAGCTTTAAAAAAGAAATGTTTTTCTTTTCTTGACTTTTTGTCATGTCGTGCGTTGTTTGGCTTAAAATCTTCATTTTCTTTTGATGATTTTTTGAATTTTGAAAATGATATCTGATTATTTTCATTTTATCGAAAAATGTCATAAGGATAAATTGTTCTTCTTTCTGAGTACTATGAGTAGCCGTGCATAGAATTTGTAAATTGCAAAAAAGTGGTCTCAAAAATGATCAAAATGCTGAAACTTTTTGAATTTTTATTCAAAATGGCTGGCTAACGAACTTGACTTTCATTTTAGGACACTTATAGAGTATACTAAAGGCGAATCCAATCTGTCAATTCTTTCGAAAGTTATCGTGCTAACAAAAGAAAATCTACAGACAGACACATTCGCGAAAACCATTTTTTTGGGTTCAGGGGGTCTCAAAAAGTGGACATTTGACAAAAACGGTGGGGGTCAAATTTTACACAAATCTAATACCTTCTCTGATGAGAATTTAAAAATTTTTAAATTGTAATGTTACTTGAAAACAAATATTTAATAACAAGAGTGTCACAATTTCTACCAAGTTCAAGTTACAAGATAATCGAATTTTTATTTTTGGCGTTAAATAAACAATTGTTTTTGTTTTAAAGGTATCAAAATAATTTGAACACCGTCATCTTCCTGTGTAACATTGTTGAATTCGATATAATAAGCATTAAATGTGAGTGTAGTTTATAATTATTTAATAATACTAACTTTTCAACTCAATGACACATTTTTGGCAAATACCTATCGAGTTTAACTATATTTCCAAATATATTTTCCATCTGCTAATGACATTACAAAAATTATTACCACTTTGCTAAGGATCACTTTAAAAAATTTTTGGTTAAATTAACACTATTCGGGTTAAATATACCCCTTACTATTTTTTCTGGTTAAAGTAACCAGAATTCTGGTTGTTTTAGTAATAATTTCTGATTGCTTTAACTAGAGAAAATAGTAAGGGCATATATTTAACCAGAAATTTGCTAGTTGTTTTTTTGAGTGATATTTTTGAATTTTAAATAGGCACTAAAAGGTAGCCAAGTGCCAAGAACCAAAGTTCCAGTCAGTTTATTATGGATAAAATTCTAGTTTTACGAGATAAAATGTAAAAACCCGATGTGAAGTGATTTTGTTAATATTGTAAGAAAATATTGCTAAAAACGTACATTTTTCGATTTTTTCTAAAACTTTCAATAATTTGCGAAATAACTAACATTTTCTAATGTTAGTTAGCCTCATTTTAAAGATAAATAATCTCCGTAGAATTTTATGAATGTATGAAGAGAACTCTCCAATTTAGTCAGCCTCATTTTAAAGATAAATAATCTCCGTAGAATTTTATGAATGTATGAAGAGAACTCTCCAATTTTTTCCCTTGATTCTACCAAAGACTGAACTTGGCACACAAAAGTTGTAAAATTTCAATAACGTATAATTATTTATAAAAGCAATATTTAAAATCAAATTTTGAATTTTAATAAATTTCATTAGACTACATAGGATTATTAGCTTTTATGTTTTATAAAATTAATTTTTCTAAATACTTGCTTTATTTGAAATTTTACAACTTTTTTGTTCCAAACTTAGTTTTTGCAGAATCGACAAAAAATATTATAGAGTTCTCTTCATATATTCATGAAATTCTAAGGAGATTTATCTTTAAAATGAACCCAAGGACGTTTAAAAATGTTAATTATTTCGTAAGTTACTGGAATTTTTCAACAAAATCAAAAAATGCACTATATTTCAATATTTTCTTACAGAACTAACAAAATAACTTCACCTTTGGCTTATTTAACACATAATTTCGAAATAGATTTCATATTATTTTGTGAAAAAATTTTATATCGTAGATTATAAAAATTAGGAGAACTTATGCATCTCACCAAAAACAGGTGGTCTCTTATTCGTGACTGATAGATATTAACAAACAAAAATAAAACAGAGTTATGGAAAAGTTGTGATTTCAATGAATTACTTAAACTTTGGTTTGAGAAGAGGGTGAAGGTAAAAGAGAAATCTTACTCCATAAGTTTTGTAGTTACGTAGAATGGTATATAAATGTATTGGAAGGATTTGTGGAGGAAAAAAATCGGCAAGCACAAGGTGAAATATTAGAATAAACCAGACGGGTTCTATTTCGTGCATTCCTGAGTTATCGGTCCAACAGAAATATTTGTTCGGATAAGACAAGGAAGATCGAATCCTTGGAGAATCTTTTCGTTCGACTGAACTAGGTTCTCGTAATTCTCTGTCATAAAGGGATCAACAGAATCAACACCCAAGGTGAAATTTTTTACGATTTTCATAATTCTAAAAATATATGCGAGTTTCATGTTACCTAGAATCTAGATAATACGAAAATTTAATATTTATGTAGCTAATCAGTTAAAGATTGGGTGAAAGAGAAACACTAAGTGACTAAATGATCGAAAACACTATAACACACATTATAAGAAATTGGCAATAATATATTGCAGAAAGTTCGTAATAATTAACAACTTGCGAAATAATCAACATTTGAAAAAGTTTGTGGGATACATTATAATGTTTTAAATATTCAAGGTCAATTACCATATGAGCAAATCTATATAGAATTTTTGAAATAACGCTTTAATTTTTTAGGTCCAAACCCCCAATTTTTCCGGCACTGAAAAATATGTATATATAATTTTTATTTTTATTGAAATGAAATTAAATTATTTTTACGGGTACTGACATGGTCCCGTAGTCGATAAAATTTTGTAAATTGTTGATGTGACAAAGTTTCAACTGAAAGTATTTAATAAATTCCGAGGAAGCAGACGAAAATTTAGAAAGAGATGGTCGATAAGAGAAGCCACACTTGACAAAAATATATTTTCTGCACAAGCCTAGCGGACCGCCTGAACGTATAAGGGTTACGCTACAGCGTAACCATAAAGTAACCCTAAAGGGCTTAAAGTAACCTTAAAGTAGTCTCGCATTATAATTAATAAAAGCAACAAAATAAATATCTAAATTGTTGCAATTATAATTGTACGTTAAAATTGACGTTAGAAAGTAATGCCGTAATTGCAATAGGTTTATTTTTCAACGTTAGAAATTTAAAAAAACGTCTTAAAGTCTGATAAAGGCGGTTTCGAGTGCATCGCAGTACATCGCTAGGAGCATTTTGCGCGCGAAGTTTGAAAATAAAATTAAAAATTGGAAAATGCAAATGTGTCGAATAAACGTATTAAATAATAAGATTAATGTAATAGAAGATGCTAATCTATCAAAGTTGCATGAATATTGTAAAAATTTCGTCGAAACTTCATTGAATTATAATAATTTACGTTTTAAAGAATGAAACTCTATCGACTGTGATAATGCATGAGAAACTTTTTTCATTAATCGAATGAAGTTAATCTTATTACTTCTCCACAAAGAATTGTTAATAAAATAATAAAAAGTAAAGTATTCAAAAGTTTATGATATTATATTTTTAAAAATTTCAATTTTATATAAAGGGATTAAACTTTATATAAAATTGAATTATTATGAAACTAAACATTTAAATTTATAGTGATCATGTTAAACAATAATAACAAACGTTTATATAGAATTGTTTATTTAATAAGAAAATGATAACTTATGACAATTTCTTAAGCAGAAATTTGGGGAAAATAACAAGAATTAATTGTCACGTTTAATAACAATTTTATTTTGTATACAATTGCACATTTTTACAAAAATAACACAAGATGAATAAAGAACTAATAACAAAAAGTAATATTATTCAGAGAAATTAAATTTTCATGTCTCAGCAGTATTTCTTAATTTAAGTAATTTAAGTACAGCTCAACGCAACTGTCCGAAATTCAAATTCAAATTCGTGTTTTCAAATTCCATCTCCAATAGTTTTCTTAAGCGTAAAATAGAATTTTTCTTTCGAAGAATTATAATCTGCACGAAGAGACGAATTATAAGTTCTGAAGAAAAAAACGAAAATGCAGAAGCACCAAATATTTTTCAGTTGGAAATACTTTTTTTGGTACCGATTTTTCAAAAATGCGAACTTTGAAAATTGGAAACTTGCACTGAATTGTACTCGGTAAGGATAAGAAATATCCAAACAGTTAACGTTTTTTGTTCCGATCAATATATTTCCAGGAAAAAAAATGTTTGGGTTTGCAAACGCTTCTTTAATACCGATTTTTCAAAAATGCACATTTTGAAAATCAAAAAATTGTGTTCAATTGTTTCGGAGAGGACACAATCTCTGAATAATATTACTTTTTGTTATTAGTTCTTTATTCATTTTGTGTTCTTTTTGTAAAACTGTGCAATTGTATATACAATAAAATTGTTATTAAACGTCACAAAGAATTCTTGTTATTTTCCCCAAATTTCTGCTTAAGAAATTGTCATAAATTATCATTTTCTTATTAAATAAACAATTTTATATAAACGTTTGTTACTATTGTTTGACATCATCATTATAAATTTGAATGTTTAGTTTCATAATAATTCAATTTTATATAAGGTGTAATCCCTTTATATAAAATTGAAATTTTTAAAAATATAATATCATAAACTTTTGAATACTTTTTATTATTTTATCAACAATTCTTTGTGAAGGAGTAATAAGATTAACTTTATTCGATTAATGGAAAAAGTTTCTCATGTATTACCGCAGTCGATAAAGTTGCATTCTTTAAACCTTAAAGTATTATAATTCAAAGAATTTTCGACGAATTTTTTACAATATTCTTGCAACTGTGATAGATTAGCATCTTCTATTACATTAATTTTATTATTTAATACATTTATTTGATACATTTGCATTTTCCAATTTTTAATTTTATTTTTAAATTTCGCGCGCAAAATGCTCCTAGCGATGTACTGCGATGCACTTGAAGCCGCCTTTATCAGACTTTAAGACGTTTTTTTAAATTTCTAACGTTGAAAAATAAACCTATTGCAATTACGGCATTACTTTCTAACGTCAATTTTAACGTACAATTATAATTGCAACAATTTAGATATTTATTTTGTTGCTTTTATTAATTATAATGCGAGACTACTTTAAGGTTACTTTAAGCCCTTTAGGGTTACTTTATGGTTACGCTGTAGCGTAACCCTTGTGTTCAGGCAGTCCGCTAGTGAACATCGACACTTTTGATGAATTCGAAGGGCAGAGCCAAAATTCCAAGACTTTATTCTTTATTATAATTATTAGAATTTGGTCATTTGTTGCGATAAACGGCGTCAAAATCGAATATTAGGAAGTCAATTTTACATTAATAATATGGCCCTGAGCACAATGATGCTGAGCCTCACAGTCGGCCATTTTTAAAGTCGTTTAACGGATAAATAATTGAATAGGTTCTGACTTTTAAGGTTCAAATAAAATATTTTTAAAAATTCAAAGAATCTTAATTTCTTTAATATTTATAAAGGAACTTTTTAAAAAATATGTATAACACTGTGTTACACGATAAAAAAAAACTAAAGAAACTTTTCACGAGACATAGTATGCCTTGTAGGCCTAGAAAAAAATGGTATATATAGGAGATATTTCTCATACACCTCGAAAATCTAATTTTTTATGTAAAAAAACCGGTTTTGGGTATTTTCATGTATATAATAATTCGTAACTCCTCCATTTTTTATTCTATTTTCAATTTTTTTTAGTTTGAAACGGGAAAAATAGACAACAATTTGATAATGTTGTTTAATCTGTAGTATTTTTTCCTATTAATACTTTGAAAGCACATTCAATTCCACATCCAACGAGCTTTTGTTGATTATAATCGGTTGAAATTTGACTGAGTCTAGCGAATTTAAGACTATTGAGATATGGAGGAATAGGTGGCAGTGGAGGAAATGAATAGAAACTTAATTATTTACCCCTTTTGAAAATATTCTTCCTATTGTACAATGGATATTCTAAAAGGCAAATATATACTTTACCCGGAAATTAGAAAATATCATTTTGAATAGCAATTACTGCAGATCGATTTTTTAGGCAGTTTTTTCCAACTTTATTCTTCAAAAAACATCAGATTTTAATTATTCAGGGTTTATTTGGGTCATTATGAAATTATATAACACTTTACACACGAATAATTAATAAAATAATTATCTTTAAAAATACATCTAGTTGTTTAATCTCGCAGCAAACAAAAAATTGTTCGAAATATTTTCGACTGTAACTTTGTAATTTTTGATCTTGATAAAATAAACAACAATACACAGTTGAAAAGGTCTGTCTTTCTCCTCTCGAACTAAAAAAGCAAAATTAAAAATTGAATAAGAAATGGCGGAGTTACGAATTATTATATACAAGAACCTAACCAGAAACGGTTTTTTATGTAAAATATGAGATTTTTTAGGTGTATGAGAAATATTTCCTATGTAATTTTTCTTAGTTTTACTAGGCTTACAACGCATACTATCTCTCGTGGAAAGTTTTATCTCCCCCTACAACACAGTGTAATTAGTGATAATTGATTTTATGTTCAATATTATTTAAAAATGCTGTCAATTGATTTTCAATCATTTTTTTTCTCTAAAGGATCTGTGCATGAATGCAAAAATTTTGCTTTTGGTTATCCAGTTTGTTTATAAAAATGGTGCTTACCATATTTTGACAAAAATTGATGACTATGATTTTTCTAAAATAAGCAATTACACTTAAGCACTAAAAAAAATTGTTTGTTAAATTATTTACTAATCTATATAAAGGATATTATATTTATTGTATTTATTAATTACTAATATTTTTTCTAAAGGATATTATAAACGAGGAATTAATTTTATTTCTTTATTTGAAGTGTAATCCCTTGTAGCTTGACCGACAGAATTATTTTAATTTCCCTATTGAAAATTTTGTGAAATTTCTCCTTTAAAATGAACCCAGCAAGAACACTAAAAGATTAAATTGATACCAGAATTGAAAATTCAAAATTCCCAGCACAAAATAGTAAAAGAAAAGGTTTATGCGTTTTATTGTGATCAGATACAGAATCTTTCCCCATTTTCTATTTTCTCTCCATCTGCCGTTTATCGAATATTGTTTCAGTTTCGCAGATGTGCAAGGGATATGGCACGTGTCATTGAAAAGGTGAAATGGGCGAACTAATTAGACAAGGCTGCAATGTAATCGATCCGATCTCTCGAAAGCGAACGATTTCAAGATAATCGGATGCACTACTAAAACACTTTCCTACTTTCGAAGCCAACGCTCGATCCGGAAATCGAGGGCGTAAATTATTCTCGTTAACGCGTTAACCGAGTGGCTTTCAGTTTTTACTGCCTACTGTAGTAGCCTTTCTAACGAAATACAACAGCTGAACGGGTCCCAAGAAACTTCCCTAAAGATGCAAAGAAGATGGAGAGTCATAAAATTTCTAAAAAGCACGCGACCATAAGGAAAACTCGTGATGCTATTTAACGACGCCTTGAACGCTTAAACTTAAACCAAATGGGTACCGTAAAAACTACAAAAGATGCCTGATTATAGATTATTCCCAAATTAGGCTCGGTGTGCCAGACACATTTTCAAGTATCAAATGATTTCTTAGAAGTGGTGAAATCATGTAACGTAAATTTACATTAAATAAATGCTGCATTTTTATAGAAAAGTTACAAAAATGTTATATGTGTGTGTGTGTGTTATAGTGTTACAAAACTGCTCGCAAAACTCTTACATAAAAGTGACATTACAGAAACACATGTATTTGTCTTTACTGTATTAATAGGTCAATAATACTTTGAGCTATTGAACATTTACAGTAACCTCAACAGTAACAGTAACAGTTTTATCTTGTTTTCAAGATTGTCATTGTCAATTTTTGTAACTAAAGAACACTGAAAAAAATATCTGGTTAAGTTAACCAGAATTCTGATTCAATATGCCCTTACTATACTTTCTAGTTCAAGTAACCAGAATTCTGGTTGAAGTAACCAGAATTGTAGTTCAAGTAACCAAAAATTCTGGTTAATTACAACCAGAATTCTGGTTACTTAAACCAGAAAAAATAGTTAAGCGCATATTTAATTAGAATTTTGGTTAACTTAACCAGATATTTTTTTGAGTGTAACAATAATAGTTCTATTAATTTCAGTTATCAATTTTGTTTCAATTTCAAGGTACCAACTAGAAAGGAGTTGAAGTTTTCCTCAATTCAATAAATGACAAGTCTTTAATGTATGACTAAAATGAACCTAGTTTTTGTAACTGAAGATCACTTAAAAAAATTTCTGGTAAGTTAATCATAATTCTGTTTAAAAATTCCCTTACTATATTTTCTGGTTAAATTAACCAGAATTATGGTTCAAATAACCAGAAATTCTAGTTAAAACAACCATAATTCTAATTACTTTATGCAGAAAACTGAAAAAATAGTAAACGCATATTTTTTTAGAATTCTGGTTAACTTAACCACATATTTTTACATTCTCATCATCATATGAGAAGGTATTATTTTGAGTGTAACAATAGTAGTTCTATTAATTTAAGTTATACATAGATTTTGTTTCAATTTCAAGGTAACAATGAGAAAGGAGTTCAAATTTTTCCTAATTCAATAACGTAGATGACAAATCTTTAAGTAGTTTTTGTAACTGAAGAACACTCAAAAAAAAATATCTGGTTAAGTTAACCAGAATTCTGGTCAAAAGTCCTTACTATATATTCTCTGGTAAAAGTAACCAGAATTCTGGATCAAATGACCAGAATAGTAATAATTCAAAAAAATATCTGGTTAAGTGGACCAGAATTATTCTGGTTAAATATGCCCTTACTATTCTTTCTGGTTAAAAGAACCAGAATTCTGATTGTTCTGGCTAGAATTTCTGGATACTCTAACCCAAAAAATATTAACTAGAATTTTCCTAGTTTTTTTTAGTGTGTATGATGTATGTTGCATAAATGCAATACATGTGTTCATTTAAAGAATATTAATGTAACATTTATATAACCATTTATGTAATACCAGTTTAAATGTGACCATTAATGTGAACATTTATGAAATACCAGTTTTTGTAATTTCAGTTAAAAGTTTAATCTCAAGTCTCGATTTCAATATAAAGCGATAGGGCGATATTGAGTTACTTACCTCAATATTTAACAATTTCTTGTGGATTACTTTTCAGATTCCGATAAAAGAATAATCTTTCACAATTTCTAAAGTTCTCAATATATATATATATATACATTATACATCATCATCAATGCACGTTTCGTATTTTCTTTATCCCTCAAACGCCAGTTATTTTCCATTTTTCTTGCCCAAAGTCCAGAACTCAAAGGCATTAAAGGAGCTTGTCTTTGAATGTAGGGTGCTCAGAGTTGCGTAAAGGTGGGAGGGCCAGGTGAGGGTGAACCCAGCTGCCCTTGCGACTCCATACACCCTTGTAATTATCCCTCGTCTCCTTTGGTCCCCTTTCTTCTTCACCGCATTCTTCCAGCATCCGGAGAATTCTTACTCGATATGGAAATTTACGAAAAAAGAGGAAATATATTTTTGTTCAACCTGCATGATAAGCGCCACATTTCATGCCTGTGAAGCGGGCGTAAAGTTTCACTTTTCCGCCCGGTGACTTAGCGGGCGGAAATCCATCCAAAAATTCTAATCATCTGAAAGAATTCAGAAGGATGAAAGAATGCTCCGCTAAGAATATATTCCCAAGAAAATATTTCGTGTGAAAGAATATCTTGAAGAAATACATCAATGAATTCTAATCAGTAAAAGATAAAAGAATACATCATTTATTAACTTAAGGACGTTTAATTAAATGAATTTAAAAATTTTCGAAAATGTAACCATTACAAAGCTTTCTCTATGAGGAAGCAAAAACAGGTTCCCTATCTCGCAGATGAGCTGAATGCCCAGAAGATGTATCAAAATAATTTTCTGCCTGAACTTCATGAATTGTTTCAAAATTTTTCATGTTATTTTCTTCATTCACCAATTATTTTCTCCTGTTACGATTTTGAAAAATGTCAAAATCAAAGCGAATACCTCATTCATAATTACGATATTCTAATAAATGTTCTCCTGATACAAATCCACTATATAAGGGTTGTTAATGGCTATTGATTCGTATACATTTCCATACTGAAATTCACCAAAACATCGTTCTATCCTGAAAATTCGAAAATTGAAAAAAAAGTTTAATAGCAGAAATATTTTCCATGTGTAACAAGTATTCAATTTATTTAAACGATGGTAATTATTTTCTGACACGAGATCGTTATGAAAAGGGAGAAAATTAATTAGGCGTCATAATTCGATCATTCAAGCGATACAAGATAGAACAGGTGCACCACCCTGGAATGATTCGATCAAATCAGAAGATAAGGAAGGATTCGACGTAAGCACGTGGTTGTATATTTACAAATGTTAGCACCGTTATGTTACACGTGCTTACAAACTACCTGTCGGGTGGTGAAGTAGCTTGTGTTTGGCAACCCATCAGCTGCCAATGACGATTCAATTTTTCATCAATTACGTCTAGAAGAGTTTTTTTTGCTATGTCTTCACAAGAAAAAAACTATAGCATCTCAAAGCAATTTCTTAAATCGATATAACCGACATAACTGAACCCTTTGATTTTTATGTAAATTGTTGCTTTGGTTGTTCTTATAACTTTTCATATTTTTATACAAATATTTTGAAATTATTCTCTAAGGGTTAAAGACAATTGAAGTTAGGTAAACAGAAACACAGAAGTTACTCGAAAATTGTTGAAATAATTTAAAGTCACTTAAAGATACTTAAAGTTCAGTTGATTTCATGAGTCGTTTGAAGTCAGTCGAAGTCACTTGATATTACTTGGTCAGTTAAAGTCATTGGAAGTCATTTGGAGTAATGTGAAATTAGTGGAAGTCAAGTTAAGTTAGTTGAAGTTGCTTACAGTCACTTGAAGTTACTTGAAGTTTAATTGAATTTACTTGAAGTTACATGTAATCAATAGAAGTCAAGTTAAGTTAGATCAAGACGCTTAAAGTCGCACGAAGTCACTTGTGGTGTTAAAAGTTACTTAACGCCACTTAAAGTCAGTTGCATTCATGTGAGTCATTTGAAGTGAGTCGAAGTCAGTTGATATTACTTTAAGTCAGTTAAAGTCATTTGAAGTCATTTGGAGTAATGTGAAATTAGTGGAAGTCAATTTAAGTTAGTTGAAGTTGATCGCAGTCACTTGAAGTTACTTGAAGTTTAATTGAATTCACTTGAAGTTACATGTAATTAATAGTAGTCAAGTTAAGTCAGTTCAAGGCGCTTGAAGTCGCACGAAATCACTTAAAGGTGTTAAAAGTCACTTAAAGTCACTTAAAGTCATTTGGATTCATGTGAGTCATTTGAAGTCAGTCGAAGTCAGTTGATATTGCTTTAAGTCAGTTAAAGTCATTTGGAATTTCATGAAATCAGTAGAAATCAAGCTACGTTAGCTAAGACGCTGGAAGTCTCTCGAAGTTAATTGAAGTTACTTAAAGTCACTTGAAGTCACATGAGATCATTTGAAGTCACTTGAATTTACTTGCAGTCAGTTGAAGTTACTTGAAGTCACTTGAAGTTATTTAAAGTTACATGAAATGAGTAGAAGTCAAGTTAAGTCACTTGAAGTTGCTTGAAGTCGCTCGAAGTCTTTAAAAGTCAGTTGAATTCATATGAGTCAGTTGAATTAATATGAGTCATTTGAAGTCACCCGAAGTAACTTGATGTTACTTGAAGTCAGTTAAAGTCATTTGAAGACATTTAGCGTTACGTGAAATCAGTAATAGTCAAGTTAAGTTAGTTGTAGTCACTCGAAGTCACTTTAAGTCACTTGAAGATACATGAAATCAATAGAAGTAAAGTTAAACCAGTTGAAGTCACTTGAAGTCGCACGAAGTCACTTGCAATCACTTGAAGACAATTGAAGTCGCTTGAAAGCTTGTGAAATTAATTGAATTTATATTTACAGTCGATTCAAGTTAGTTGAAGTCACTTGAAGTTCCATGAAGTCAATTCATGTCTCTTGAACTCACTTGACTTAATTGAAATCAGCAGCTGGACTGCTAGAATCATTTGATTTCAGTTGAATCAACTTTTGAAATTTTTGAAGTCAGTTGAAGACAGATGAAGTCACTTGAATTCAGTTAAAGTCACTTAGAGCCTGTTGAATTTATATAAAGTCAGTTGAAGTCTTTTGAACTAAATTTAAGTCAATTGAAGCCTTTTGAACTAAATTGGACTCAGTTGAAGTCATTTGAATTAAATTGAAGTCAGTTGAAGCCAATTGCAATTGCTTGAAGTTAGATAATAATTGTGAAATCAGTTGTATAGTTAAGTAATCAGTTCAAGTCTTTTGAGCTAAATTGAAGTCTTTTGAATTAAATTGGAGTCTGTCGAAGTCAATTGAATTAAATTGAAGTCAGTTGAAGCCAACTAAAATTGACTGAAAAATTAGATAGAGCCAAGTTAGTAATAAAGATAGAAATCCAACTGAAAAGTTAGATAAAGTCACTTGAAGTCAGTTGAAACCAGCTAGAATTTCTTGATTTAGTTGAAGTTACTTGAAGTCACTTGAAGTCACTTGAAGTGAGTTAAAATTGCTTGAAATAGTTGAAGTCAGATGAAATCATTTGGAAGTCGCGAGTATTGCAATCAGTGAATCCTTGATCTATGGAATCGCCAACTCCTCGATTTTTCCATAATAATAATTCTATAATATTCATTTCGACACAAAATAACTGTTTTATTCAGTCTAATATTTTATTTGGATGCATTAATTTAATCGTTAATTTCACCAAACAATTTTGTTCATTTAAAAAAAAAAAATGATTTTACTTAAATAGGCAAGCACTATTTATTTCTTTTAAAGCAAATTTTTTTGTTTCTTGTTTAAATTATTCGGTTGCTTTAAAAAAAGTTTCTTGGAATCACTCTATTTTTGTGATTGTAATTAATAAGTCTTTACTTCAAACTTCTTCACTAAAATTCCTTTTTCTCTCATTATCGTCGTCGTATCCGCTTGATGGCTCACCGCCACATAAATATAACACAATTAGAGGAAAGTGGCCCATTTAAATCAAGTTCGGTCGATAGTGTTTTCGTTTCTTCGTTTCCGAGAAAACGACGAAATGTTGAAACGATTGTCACTGCAGGAGTGCTGATGCTGAGCCGAGCCACCTTATCCCTTATCGTTTGGGAAACGACTTGGAGTTTATGAAAGAAGGCGTCAGAGTCATTCTGAGTAAAATGGGGTCGTAAAGCAGAAGGGTAACGCAGTTCTCGAGCAGACAATGTACTTGTGCAATGTAATGGTTTTCGGATCCCAAAAAAAACAAGCATTCCAACCGCCAGTGGTGCCTCATAAATAGTCTGCGCTGCACTAAAAGTGTAAAAGAGAATGGGGATTTTTTCTAGAAATCTAGAAGCACCTTTCAACTTTCACCAAGTTTTGGTCACCTTTAAACTTATATAATAATAATAAATCTTTATTGAGTTAGAACAACAACAAACTATACAATAAATGATTAACAACAAATATCAACTTAAAGGTCTGAGATACAGCTAAAATTGCTTTACAATCTAACCCTTTAAAAACTACACAGTAAAAAAGAATACTTAAAATGGTTACACCGATTTGGCTACACCGAATGGTTACACCGAATTCAGTAAAATTTTTCTTTTTAAGCAATATTGATTTGATTTTAAGAAAAAATTCTTCCTATGTAATATTCAAACTAACTAAAACTAAATAAAAATAAAAACAAAAAGAAAATAGAAGTAAAAAAGCCACCATGTGACTTTCTAAATTCTATATATTTAATAATGATTATGCAATGCGAATAATATACATATAAGGGTTGTTGAAAAGAAGTTATTGGGAAGTTTGAGACCCAGTCATTTCCACCTTTCTGTTTTTCCTTAGGCTGAGGGTATTATTAAGGAAATTTCCGTGCAACCTGCTTACAACACAAAGGGGGGACAGGTATTGTGTTGGGAGACAGTAAAATTCCGTAACAATAGCCTCAGCCCGTACTATGTTGTATGCTAGTCGTACGGAAATTTCCATAATACTAGACACTGCCTTTCCTTTAATATTCAATATCTGAGTAAAGTACTTATATCAAAGCACATCTTAAAATTTTAGATCAGTTTGTTTAGAAATGATCAGGTAAAAAAATTGAACTCAAAAATTGACAAATAATATTTAAAAAATATTTTAAACAATCAAGGTTTGCAAAAATCACCTATATTAAGTTGCAAAAATTAATCATAAAGTGGATTACTTATTTTAGAGTTAAGTATTTTGTACGCATAATTTGCATAATATGGTTTATTATAATTTTGAATAAGAAACAGGTGTGAATTGACTTAATAACTAACACCTAGTGATTTTATAATTATCTAATTGATTAAATTATTCAAATCATAATCATTTAATTGCTGCGTATAATATAATGAAAGGACAACCCTTTTCTGTTGGTTTTAAATTGGATCAGACCCTTTTCTTCAGCTTGTCATAATCATCATCATCTAGCTGTTGAAATGAAGTGTTAACACATCTAGGCTTCATAAAAAACATTGTACAGTGAAGCTCCTTTCATGGAAAAGATCAAGTTAATAAAAACCTTTCGTTCAGAATGATCGACTCACACCCCTTTAACTGCCTTGAGACCCATAAATTTACATGGTAGATTATGTAAATTTATATCCAACCAACGCGTGTGCAAGTCATACTTCCAAGAGCAATGAATTAATTGTAGCATCATCATGTTTAAATTAGACAAATCCTTAATTTTTAGTCATGTAACATATTTTTATAAAGATGCTCCATTTAAAAGAAATTAATTAAAATAAATAAAATCTAAATAAATAATAACCTAAAAACTGTAAAAATACAATTATTTAAAAATTAAAATGAATATTACTCTGATGATGATCTATGAAATTAATTGTTAAGATTGCTTGTTAATAAATGTATAATTGGTAATTACAACCAGTTTTTTAACTCCGTATTTACTGAATTTTCAAATCAAAACCCTCCGAGAAATTTTTTTTTGGAATTTGATTTTTTCGTAAATTTTGCTTTTCTTCAAACTTGAATAAAAAATGCAATTCATAACCGATTGGAAAGTTTAGTAGCTGAATTCGTTCGTTTCAGAAAATAGTTTTAGAAAATATGTTTACCATAAAAGCACGTCAAAAACTGCAAAAAGAGGCCATCTTAAAAATTGTCTAGAAATTCACTAAATTTCACCAAAGTTAAAAAAGATGCAACTTTCTAATTTTTGAGTTCAGCGCTCTCGATTTTGCATTATCTTAGATGGCATATTATATTAAATAAAAATTCTAATGAAGCATTTGTTTTTCTCTGGCATAAATATTTAGAAGGCTCAAAAAGCTTTTTGTAATCAAATTTTCATAGCTTTCACGATTTATTTCAAAAAATATTGCTGTTATAGAGAAACATTCTACAGAGAATTTATGTATTTCATAAAAATAAAACTTTTTTTTATGCAACATTTTTTGGTGGAATCATCATTTTTTGATAAAATCAACCATAAGTAAAAATCACGCTAAATTTTCACGATTTTTGTAAAAAAACGAACTATACCTAGAAAAGTATGCGTTTTAGAGAAAAATATTCTTCAGAAAAAAATGTAGATCTCATTAAATTACATATTTTTTCTTTAGAGCATTTTTTCATGTAGTCGATAGTTTTAGTGACACTAATTTTTACGGTGGAAACAAAAATTTAATTTAAGTTGTTCTCAGTTTACGATAAGTTTTTCTTAATAATGCATTTTTATGACATTTTTATCTTGAAGAACCACAACTATTTTGTGGAGAACATTTTTCTCTACAATTAATAGTTTTCGAAGAAAATCAAATTTTATTTTTAAAAAGTTTTTACTTTCGGTGTTTTGTTTTGTATTTTTTTGAGAATAATGTTTAGAAAAAATTGCAGATGAAAATAAACATGAATTTTTTAATGTTGGGCATTAATTTTTTTTAAATTAAAAAATCAAATTTAGTGACATGTGCGCATTACATCGATTTAGATTCAATAAAAAATTCATTTTTTTCTAAACATTATTCAAGAAAAAATTAAAAAAGACCGAAAGTCAAGAATTTTTAAAAATAAAAAATATTTTTTTTTAAACTGTTAATTGTAGAGAAAAATTTTCTACACAAAATCGTTGTGGTTTTCCTGGATCTTTAACTTTTCATAAAAGTGCATTATGAAAAATCAATAGCTTTATCGATAGACGAGAGAAACTACAAAGAATTTTTTTTCATCTCAAATTTAAAGTCTATCGACTACATGAAAAAATGCTCTGAAGAAAAAATGTTTAATTTATTGATAAATTTTTTGAACATTTTTTGTGCACAATATTTTTCTCTAAAATTCATACTTTTCAATACATAGTTCGTTTTTTTTACCAAAATCATGACAAATCAGCGTGATTTTCATTTATGGTCGATTTTATCAAAAAATGATATCACCAAAAAATATTACATAAAAAAAAGTTGTATTTTTACAAAATGCACAATTTCTCCGTAGAATATTTTTCTATATAAGTTCATAAAAAAGCGAGATCGCTGAACTTGAAAATTAGAAATCGGCACCTCTTTAAGTTTAGTGAAATTTAGTGAATTTCTGGACAAATTTGAAGATGGCCTCTTTTTGCAGTTTTTAAAATGCTTGTAATGTAAATATTTTTCCTAAAACAACTCTCTGAAATGAACAAATTTAGTTATCAAACTTCCAAATCCGTTATGAATTGCATTTTTTATGCAGATCTGAAAAAAAGCAAAATTTACGAAAAAATCAAATTTCAAAAGAATTTTTCTCGAAAAGTTTTGATTCGAAAAATCTAATACTTTGTTTTTGGTTTTTTTTTTTTTTTGGACACTTACTTTCAGGAAAAAAATCGCCAGACAAATCGCTGACATGGTCGCGCAGCCATTTAAAAAAAAAAACTTTAGAATGGACCCTTAAATATTAAATAAATATCAACCTACATATATTGTAAAAAGTTTCCTCCATAGAGCACATACAATTTTACTGAAATTTTTTGAAATTCATTTAAATTTAAATCGATGAAAAAGGCAGGTGCTCGAGTTAGGACGAGAATAAATGTTTTGAGCTAACCATCTGCATTTAGTATGTTATAGGTTATACCTACACCCACAAGTGTTTTTCCCTTTGCGTGATAATTCCCTGGAGAGGAGACACGAAAGCAAAACGCATCCCTTTCCTGAGAAAACGCTTTTGGGGTTGAAAATGACCGGATGGACTACATAAGAGGGTGGAAGTGCAGGTCCAGCCGCACTCGACAACCCGTGTGAATTTCTTCCACCCTCTGCAGATACAGGTCCAAAATTCCCGTGATACGTATTTCTAAATTTAGAAATAGAAACAGATGATGATGTGCTATTAAAAATCCTCGATCGAGAAAAATAATTATCAGGGATAAATATTGCTGATATTTCCTGACAAATTAATTAAAATAAAAAAATACCCCAAACAGATCCGTAAGCTACTAGTAAGAAAAGTATTTGCGAAGTACATGTCTAATACAATTTTAAGATTATTCTTATTACTGCTAAACTAGAAATTATAATAAAGATTCGAAGCATCAGTTGATTTTATTTTCGGCTTTATATAATCCGATATTTCAACCCACATTTTTGTGTTTTTTTCAGGAAGATTTCATTTAGAAAGCCAAAGTCTTGGATCTTATTGACCTGCGATAATAATATTATTTCATAAAAAAAAAACAAAAAATAACTTTTAATTAAGTACGAAGGATTAACCACTAATAAATATAAATTCGTTTAATTATTTGAACTCTCTTAAATTCTTTGGAATTCTTTGAATTCTTTTGAGTTCTCTGAATTCACCTTGAATAACCTTGAGTTCTTTGAAATAACTTTGATTTATTTTGCGTTCTTTGTATTCTTTTGAATTCGTTGAATTCACCTTGTATTCCTTTAAATTCTCCTTGAATTCTCTGAGTTCACCTTGAATTAACCTTGAACTCATTGAAATTCTTTGAATTATTTCGAATGCATCTAAAATCACCTTGAATTTGCCTTGAATTCTTTGGAATTATTTTTATTTCTTTTGCTTTCCTTGTAATCTTTTGAATTCACCTCGGAATTCACCTGGTATTCTTTTAAATTCTCTGAATTCAACTTAATTTCTTTTGAATTATCCTTGAATACTTTGAATTCTTTGCATTCTTTTGAATTCAGCTTAAATTAACCTTGAATTAACCTTGAATTCTTTGTAATTACTTTGATTTCCTTTGCTTACGTTGTGTTCTTTTGAATTTTTTGAATTCGCCTTGTATGCATTTAAATTCTTCTTGCATTCTCTGAGTTAACTTTAAATTTTGAATTATCTTTGATCTGTTTTGAATTCTTTGAATTCTTTGTATTCTTTGGTATTCTTTTAATTAACTTTGTATTCTTTTAAATTATCCTTGAATTAATTTTGAACTATTTTGAGTTCTTTGTATTATTTTGAATTTTTGAATTCCCTGAATTCAACTTATTTTTTTAATTAACCTTGATTTTTTTCTTTAAATTCTTTTGAATTCACCTTGAATTAACCTTGAATTTTTTTAATTACTTTGATTTCTTTTGCTTTAGTTGTAATCTTTTCAATTCTTTAAATTAGCCTTGTATTCATTTAGATTCTCCTTGAATTCTCTGAGTTAACTTTTAATTTTGAATTATCTTTGATCTGTTTAGAATTCCTTAAATTATTTTGAATTCTTTGTATTCTTTAGTATTCGTTGAATTAACCTTCTATTCATTTAAATTCTCCTTGAATTCTTTTGAATTCACCTTGTATTCTTTTGAAATCTCCATACATTCATTTGAAATTTCTAAATTCACCTTGAATTATTCTTAAACTCCTTAGAGTTCTTTGTATTCTTTCGAATTCTTTGAATTCTCGAAATTCACCTTATTTTTTTAATTAACCTTGAATTCTTTCCTTGAATTATCTGAGATAACTTTGAATTTTGAATTATCTTTGATCTGGTTAGAATTTCTTGAATTATTTTGATTTCTTTGTATTCTTTGGTATTCTTTGAATATGCTTGAATATTCTTTTATTAAAATAAAAATAAAAAAGACGAAAGAAGTAATAAAATAAAAAATAAATAAATAAAATAAATAAAGTAAATTAAAAAAAGAGAAGGAAGGGGATTTGGTTGGTTGCCTTCTCATTTTTTCCTCTTTTACATTTTTGTATGATCCTTTTGGAGGATCTTTTTACATTCTCATCATATGAGAAGGTATTAGATTTGGGTGAAATTTGAACCCCCCTCCCCCGTTTTTTTCAAATGTCGACGTTTTGAGACCCCCTGAACCCAAAAAAGTGGTTTTTGTGAATGTGTCTGTAGATTTTTTTTCTTGTTAGCACGATAACTTTCGAAAGAATTGACAGATTGGATTGGCCTTTGGTATACTCTTTTAATGTCCTAAAATAAAGGTCAAGTTCGTTAGCCAGCCATTTTGAATTAAAATTCAAAAAATCACAGCATTTTGAAAATTTTTGAGACCACTTTTTTTTGCAATTCACAAATTCTATGAAAGGATGTTCATAGTACCCAGAAAGAAGAACAATTTATCTTAATTACATTTTTCAAAAAAATAAAAATTATCAGACTTACAGCATTTTGAAAATTCAAAAAATCCAAAGAAAACGAAGATTTTAAGCCAAACGACGCAGGATATGAAAAAA
>JBAGKK010291930.1:0-20240 GCA_037177015.1 Euceroptres primus | reverse complement strand
TTTTTGAGATTCCCTTGAGAATTAAGTGTTTTCTTTATTGAAAAAACCGGCAAACTTCAACTAACACCCCTGGTAAATTCGGAACGATTTTCTTATAATCAGACAAATTTTGCTGAATTTAAGTTAATTTAATTTTAAGATGTAATGACTTTAAGCATTCGTTAAAATTTTTATTATAAATTATTTATTTATTATTATAAATATTATTACAAATTATATATTATTTATTATTAAATTATTTTTTAAGCAATAAATGTTTACACTGATACTTATTCCCCGTACTTATTACTTATACTTATAAATATTATTATAAATTATAAATTATTTATCATTAAATTATTTTTTTTAGCAATAAATGTTAACACTCATCCTTATTTTCTCATACTTATTCTATTGTTTTCAGAAGGAACGAAAGGTGCATAGTAAAAACGAATGTTTAAAATTATCACACCTTAAAATTAAATTATCTTAAATTCAGCAAAATTTTTCTGATTTTAAAGAAATCGTTCTGAATTTATAAGACCTCAATGGATGAAATCCAGAACTTGATTATTATCCATGGATAATAATAAAGTTCTGAAATTCATCCATTGAGTTCTTATAAATTCAGAACGATTTCCTTTAAATCAGACAAACTTTACCGAATTTAGGTTAATTTAATTTTAAGGTGTAATAATTTTAACCATTCGGTTAAATTTTTATTATTAAATTATTTATTATTATTATAAATATTATTATAAATTACACATTAATTACTATTAAATTATATTTTAAGCAATAAATGTTAACACTGGGTCCCTTTTCTCATAATTATTCCATTGTTTTTAGAAGCAAAGGAAGGTGCATAGTAAAAACGAATGCTTAAAATTATTACACCTTAAAATTAAATTAACTTAAATTCAGCAAAATTTTTCTGATTTTAAAGAAATCGTTCTAAATTTATAAGGCCTCAATGGATGAATTCCAGAACTTTATTATTATCCATGGATAATAATAAACCTCAATGGATGAATTCCAGGACTTTATTATTATCCATGGATAATAATAAACCTCAATGGATGAATTCCAGAACTTTATTATCATCCATGAATAATAAAGTTCTGGAATTCATCCATTAAGGTCTAATAAATCAGAACGATTTCTTTAAAATCAGACAAATTATGCTGAATTTAAGTTAATTTAATTTTAAGGTGTAATATTTTTAAGCATTCGTTTTTACTGTGCCCTTTCTGTTGCTTCTAAAAACAATAGAATAATTATGGGAAAAAGGACTCAGTGTTAACATTTATTGCTTAAAAAATAATATTTTGTTTTACTTATAAATAATCAATACTTACCTATTTTCAATTAATTTAGGAGACAAAAGTAGTCGTAGGTGCTGCAAAAGTGAAAACTTAACTTTTAATAACATTCATTTATTTATAAATATGTCTCATTACTAATGAAAAGTGACGAATAAACCATTTTGAATTAATTTCTGCGAAAAAAGGAATGAAAAATGTGCAAAAAATGGAAAATTATTTTGTAATAAAATAATTTATTATAATAATTATAACTTTATATATAATAAATGTTTAATTGATCATTATTAATCATTCGGTGCAGTATATTTTATTGTATTAGTGAAAAAATGACTGAAAATACATTTTTCAGAACGTTTGAGTCACAAAACACAGAGAGGGTCAACATTGAGAGGTCATAACTTTTGACCTATTTAAGTTAGAACTACGTTTTTTTTTAATTTCTCAGAATTGAGTCCTCTTTCATTTATCCTTGTGTAATTTTCACATCAGGATTGCAGAAATAATCAAGAACCCGTGTTTTCCATTTTTCGAGAAAAACAGTGAAAACACACAAAGACTCAAAAGTTCATAACTCTGAAGTGTATAAAGATAGAACATCGTTTTTTTTTTTAATTTACGTGGAATTTTATGTACTTTTAGTTATCCTCTGCCAGCATAAACTTAGATTTATTAGGGAACGCTCTAGTTCACAAAAACTAAGCCCATGATTTTAGGCCATAAAAACACACAAAAAGGTGTCATTTTTGAGAGGTCGTAGTTCGTGATCTATTGGACCTAGAGGATTGTTCTTTATCTTAAATTAAAGATGATTACGTCTACTTTAAGTCATCTGTAGACCATTTTGGTGTAGGTTAATCGATTATACAAATTCTAGATGGTTTTTTAAAAACTAGCGATTTTTGGACAAAAATCGAATAAAACAGGGTTTTTTGAAACGCTGTATCTCAAAAAGTATTGGTGCTAGGACATTATTTTTTTACCGAATTTCGCAGAATTTTGTCTACTTTCTTCCCTCTCTGTAACTTTTTTCGCTAAAATCCATAGGAGTGCAACAATCCACGCATATGTGATTTTTGGCACCTTTCTCAAAAAATATGCCCGAATTTCAGTCCGAAATTCTTGTCACAAAAGCAGGTAGTATATAAGTGACTCAAAATGAAGCGATTAAGGAAAAAATGGGCTCGTGAGTTGATACGAAATTTCGCCCCTTTTTCCGTCAATTTGACTGGACTACAACCCATTTTTTCCATTGTTAATTGTATTATTTACTGAGACTGTTGCCGGAAGAAAGTGAAACATCTGCCCCCGGTAATGTTAATTATGGAAATGCAAACGACACATTTAATTTGTGACTACTGGGAGTGAATAATTAAGCCGGAGTATATTTATGAGCATGACAATGCACTATACGTGATACAAATCGTTTTGATATGAGTTTCTATGGATTGTAATCGAAATATTCCTCGAACAATGCCTCGATGAACTGTTACACGGAGTATGGTAATGTATCATTTGTTAATAAATTATTATAACCAGTAGCGCCAATCTATCGCTTGAAGCTCTACGAGTGAATGGAAACCCGTTTCTGAACACATAGATTGAATATGAAAATCAAACGACCTAAACATGAAGCTGCTGAACTCGGCATTAAAGGTTTTATGTTTAGATTGACTAGCAAAACATTTTAAATGCAAACCAGTCAGCGTCCATATGTCACGCACACTCTAGAATTAATCAATATTTATGAATATTTAACAAAATCGTTTTGAATTTGAAAGTTACCAAAGCTGCAGGATACATTTTCATTACTATGCAAGACTAATTTTAGTAATGTAAACCAGTTACAACATCGTGTATTGGAAATTTAGATTCAAATATATTTTTCTTTATTTCTACTTCTTTTTCGAAACTTTAGTCAATTAAATTTAATGGCTGTTGAATGATTCTTTAGAGAGAGAGGGAGAGAGAGAGAGAGAGAGAGAGAGAGAGAGAGGGGGGAGTTTAATGACAGGTCTGTTGTTTTGCGTTAATGAACTTTCGCACAGGAACTCAATTAAATTGTTCGATGCATATTTATGATAACTGGAAACAAAAAGAAATGGAACAGATTGGAATTCGGATAAGTTGCCTTGTGACAGCTGCCACCACGACCGGTTTATCCGCCATAAATATTTAAAACGGAAGACATGAACTCCCGCGCTTGTTATTAAATCTACTTGTTTCTTAATCAATTTTTAAAAACAAAATTTAATTTCTAATGTCAGAATTTAATTTATGACTGTGTAATTTAATTAAAAACACCCGAGTTTCATTTTGCATCAACAAAGTAGTTTCTTTGCCAATTAAAACAGTTTACAAGAGCCAAAAAGTATTTTCATAACAAAGGGAATTTAAAAAATTAATAAAAATTCAATACAATGAGTTAAAAAATTAAAAGGGAATTTTAAAAAACTAATAAAAATTCAATATGAATTAAATCAATGAATTAAACAAGTAAAACGGAATTTTTAAAAAAAAACTTTAAAAAAATAAAAAATAAAAAAATATATAAAATAAAAAAACATTTTAATAAAAAGTCAATACAATGAATTAAACAATTAAATTCGTAAAATTAATAAAAATGCCCCCTCTATTCAGTGAGAAAAATAAACATCTAATTTTTTCAAATCCTTTTTTATTGATACTCTCCTTTGAAATAAGAGGTGACTATTGATTAGATAGGAACGGTGGGTAAATTTGTATTTTAAATTACTAAGAGAGAAAAAAATTGAATTCGTAACAACGAAGCAGTGAAAAGTACGTATCCACTAACCAGCTGTCTCTAGTGAACACCCTCAATCAGATTATGCGACGACCCTCGTGCGCAGGGTTGGATTTACCAGCAGACGATTGCCTGGGGCGTCGCGAATAGGGAAAAAAGCTGACTCGCAAAAATATCCCTAATGGTAAAGAATATAATCCGAGTTATACTGCGTATTCAATTCTTGATTTTCTATCTCTGATACCATAAATATTGGCATATTACAGCAGAAAAATGTTTTAAAATTGGTATCAAACTTCCTCCTAGCAAATGTACATCTTTCCAAAAAATTGAAAACAATACTTTTATTCATCCATTGTTTCTAGATTCTATCAATATTGTATTCAACTTTTTAATTACATTTCACTCCATCAGAGACACAAAAAACTTCAGTTTATTTAATGTTTGAAATTTTAAATTATCAATTTCTGACACTAGAAAACATGATTCAAGTTTTGGAATTAAAGGGAGAGAATGTTACCGACGTATTCGAGAATTGCAAAAGCACAAAAGTTTTACAATCTTTTTATTGTGGGGAAGCACGATATCAGTTAAGTTCGTCCTTGGATGACTGTAGCAAAGTATGTGTTCCCGACCTAGCTTAAGCAAACTCAAACGAACCTAACTTAATCTGTCGGGTCAAACTCAACAGGCACGAGCTAACGTGTAACCTCCGCTGTAACCTTAGCAATTCACAAGCTATCAGCTTACACTTACAACTTGTTCCGAGCACCTTTTCAAACGTCTAATGCGAAAGTATTTATAAAATCAACAAACGACAGTAGTTTCCTGCAAATAGCTTTGAATATTTTATCACTTCACGTCCATTGCAAAATATTTACTGCTAGAGGAAGTGCAATAAACTTTAGGTACAGTAATTTTCACCTTTGATGATAGTTGCACATTTTATCTAGTCATACTTTAAACGATTAAAATTTGGACAATGATGTAAGTTTCTATAAAAAAAATTATCCATTGAAAATTATGTCCTACTTGTTAAACTTTAACCTTGAAAATTATATCCTATTTTTTCCTTTTTCAATTTTTTAATCACACAAAAAGTTGTGGTTTGGTATCAGAAAACTGCAAACTGAAATCGGAATACCTATTTTCTGTTATGGTTTTTTCGTTTGAAAAGTAATAATTAAAATAATAACTAATGAAGCATGATAAATTTCACAACCCTCACCTTTCTGACGAGAAAAACTGTTCATTAAACCTGATTGCAAATACCTTCTCAGGAAACAACATTACGCAATTACGAATCCGCACCTGTAACAAAAAAAGGAAACAGTATTTTATTACCAAAGTCTAAATTTCTTGCCTGATAAATAAACACTTTCATACGGAATTAGATTCAAGTAAGAGACATTGTGTCAGAACACTTCCTAAACACAAGAATTCTTTCAAATGTAAATTTTCATTGAATGCACCCTCCATCCTTTTCGAATACTTTTTTGCTACATTTCCCAACTCCTTATTGAATTTCCGGGACCCTTTTTTTCGAGGATGTGTACACATGAGGACACAAGTGCCTGAGTTGGCAGAAAAGTTTGCTTAGGACGAATCCAGACTTCCTGATCAGAGACAAATCTCGTCACATGGTAGGATAATTTTTGCAGAGTGTATTTTCCTTCTAGGGTAGAATGCAACATTATCCTTTGATCGGTTTTGCTTATATAAAGTGTAAGTGGAATCTTTGGCACCTGATAAAAAAGCGAACTATCTCGGGTTTCGAGGTGCGTGCCTCAGAGTCATAGATAACGCGGTTAAATGAGGGCGTGTTCGCGGTTATTAAGTTAGTTTAACAAGAGAGAGAAAGGGAAAATGAAGATAGAAACGAGACGGTTAGAGTAGATTGCGTGTCCTCGCACGATATATGGCACTTTTCGCGGCTTAGTCGCGTGAGCCAATTGAAAATGTTATTTTCATTAATTATTCAACACCTGACAAACGAAGATTAAGAGTAATGCGATACTTTGTGTTAAACGTAAAGAAAAGAGCATTTAGAAAGATTAATTTTGTTTCAACTACTGTCCTTAATTATAAAACCCCTCAAAAAAATCAATACACATTTTCTCATAAATCATGTCACTGTTCCAACAAGGTTGAATTCAAATTATATACCTCACCCAATTCACCGAAATCACGTCAGGCTCAATTTTCCAGACGACACACAGTGGAGCAAAAAAGGTGCATGTGGACAAATCAATTCTCAGCCCATAATATTAATTCGATTTGCAATTTTTTTAAAAATGAAAGTCTATGGAATTGTGCATTGTTTCACGGTTCGACCTTTCAAAAAAGTTTCTTAAAAAATTTGTTATTGAACAAACAAAATGAAAAAAAAAATCGTTGGTTTTTCATGCCTGCCATTTTGTTAGAAATTTTCTGACCTGACTACAAATGGCCAGAGTCGAGGCGGAAACTCATTAAAAATGTCGTTCCGCAGTGTTAACTGCATACAATTTTTTTTCGGATTGTTGTAAACAAATTAGTAAACAAAAGTTATATCTTCTCTATTTGCGGTAATAAAGTACTTTCGACTTATATTTTTTGAAGGAGATGAAAGTAAATGTTTATTTAAAGTATTTTTTATGTTTATTTAAAGCTAGAAGAAGTTAAACATGAATTATTAATTGTTTATAACAATTTAATGAACAAATTTCTAATCAGGGCATTTTCGAATAGAAATATTTCGTTTTTTCTAGCAGAATCAAGTGCTATATCTGCCAGTATTATTTAAACAAATTTAATAAACAAATGCATCATTCGGCCATTTTTCAGTAGATAAGTTTCGATTCTTCAGCAGAATCAACGATGAATCTCTCTCCAATGGTCTTCTGCTATGAATATTGTGTTTTTAAATAACAGCTGTTCATTATTTTAACAAATTTATTAAACAAATGCATCATTTGACCATTTTTTATTATGTATATTTCGATTTTTTTGACAGAATCAACTATACATCTTCCACTGATGGTCATTTACTATAGGTATAGTGTTTTCCAATAACAATCATTCACTATTTAACAAATTTAATCAACAAATGCATCATTTGACCATTTTTCGGTATATCTGTTACGATTTTTTCGGCAGAATCAACTATACAACTTCCACTGATAGTCATTTGCTATAGATATAAAACTTTTTAATAACAATCATTCATTATTTAAACAAATATAATAAATAAATTCATAATTCTGCCATTTTTCAGTAGATAAGTTTCGTTTCTGCAACAGAATCAACTTCGAACCTCTCTCCAATGGTCTTCTGCTATGGATATTGTGTTTTTCAATAACAAATCTTCATTATTTAAACAAATTTAATTAAAAAGTACATTATTTGACCATTTTTCAGTACGTTACAATTTTTTTGTCAGAATCAACTATACATCTTCCACTGATGTTCATTTACTATAGATATAGTGATTTTCAATAACAATCATTCATTATTTAAACAAATTTAACAAACAAATGCATAATTCTGCCATTTCGCAGTACAGATAAGTTTCGTTTCTTCAGCAGAATCAACTATAAATCTCTCTCCAATGGTCTTCTGCTATGGATATTGTGCTTTTCATTAACAACTGTTCATTATTTAAACAAATTTAATTAATAAATGCATTATTTGACCATTTTCAGAATGTATGTTACGATTTTTTTGGCAGAATCAACTATATATCTTCCACTGATGATCATTTACTATAGATAGTGTGCTTTTCAGTAACAATCATTCATTATTTAACCAAATTTAATAAACAAATGCATAAGTCAGCCATTTTTCAGTAGATAAGTTTCGATTCTTCATTAGAATTAACTATGAATCTCTCTCCAATGGTCCTCTGCTATGTATATTGTGCTTCTCAATAACAATTGTTTATTATTTAAACAAATTGAATAAACAAATGCATCATTTAACCATTTTTCGGTATGTCTGTTACAATTTTTTCGGCAGAGTCAACTGTACATCTTCCACTGATAGTCATTTACTGTAGATATAGTGCTTTTCCATAACAATCATTTATTATTCAAACAAATTAAATAAACAAATACATCATTTGATCAGTATGTGTGTTTGGTTTTTTTAGCAGAATAAACTATACATCTGTCAATGGTAAAATGATGTATTTTTTAATTTAATTTGTTTAAATGATGATTGATTGTTATTGAAAAGCACTATATCTATAGTAAGTGACCATCAGTGGAAAATGTGTAGTTGATTCTGAAAAAAAAATCTTAACATAAGTACCGGTCAGGAATATGAGGACACCTGTTTTTTGTGAGATGCATAAGTTCTTATAATTTTTATAATCTACGAAATAAAATTTTTTTCACAAAATAATACGAAAGCTATCAAAACTCTACGTAAAATAGGCCCATGGTGAAGTGATTTTGTTCATTATGTAAGAAACTAATGCAAAAATAGTGCATTTTTCGATTTTTACGAAAACTAACAATAACTTATAAAATAATGATCATTTTTGGAAATTAAAAATGCTCACCCCAAAGATAAATCTCCAACTTGGAACAAAAAAGTGGTAAAATTTCAAATAAACCTATGTATTCTAAAAAAATTTATTAAAAATTAATTCAGACTGATTTTGAATATTTTCATATAATTAATTATACGTTATTGAAATTTTACAACTTTTCTGAACCAACTTCAGTCTTTGGCGAAATCGGGGAAAAAAATTGGAGAGTTCTCTTCATATATTCAAGAAATTCTATGGAGACTTAACTTTAAAATGAGCCTAAGGACATTAAAAAATATTATTTATTTCGTGAGTTATTGCAATTTTTAAGACAAATCGAAAAATGCACTATTTTTTCATTAGTTTCTTACAGAATGAACAAAATCACTTCACCTTGGGTTTATTTTACGCAGAATTTTGATAGCATTCGTATTATTTTGTGGAAAAAATTTTATCTCGTAGATTATAAAAATTATGTGAACTTATACATCTCACAAAAAAAAAGTATCTTCATATTCCTGGCCGGTACTGTACCTACTGACAAATGGTCAAATGATGCATTTGTTTAATTAATTTGTTTAAATAATACAAAATTGTTGTCCAATAGCACATTATTACAGCGGAGGAACATTGGAAAGATACAAACCCTTGATTCTGCTAGAAAAAAAACAAAATATTTCTATTAAATTTGTATAATAATAATATTTCTAATATTTTGTTTATTGAATTGTTATAAACAATTAATAATTCATGTTTAACTTCTTCTACTTTTAAATAAACATTCTTTTACTTCCATCTTCTTCCAAAAATATAGGTCAAAAGTACTTCATTATCGCAAATAAAGAAGATATAATTTTTGTTCACTAATTTGTTTACAACAATCCAAAACAAATTTTTATGCAGTTAACACTGCCGGACGACATTTTTAATCAGTTACTGCCTCAACACTGGCCATTTGTAGTCACGTCAGAAAATTTCCAACAAAATGACAGTAATGAAAAAACCAAAAAACTTTTTTTTTATTTAGTTTGTTAAATAAAAAACTTTTCAAGAAACTTTTCGGAAAGGTCGGACTGTGATACAATGCACAATATAATATTTTTATTGGGAAAGATTAGGCTCGCCCTTAAGGAACTGGAATTAATGGGAATCTTTTTCCTGCAATTGGGGTGAGGAAAATGCAAAAAAATTATGTACATAAGAACGTGTCGTTAGGTCGAAGATCGAGGGGTCGATATTGCGAAATTAAAACATAATTCTCGGAAATAAGGGCATAAAGCAGAGTCGTTTAAATACGTAGAACAAAAGGGCGATTGCGTGTGGCGAGTTTCTTTTTTCGAGTGACTCACGCGAGAAAGGGGTGGCCAAATGGCCATAACTGTCGCGATACTTCCTTGTTTCTCATGATTTTGCAGCTTGATCAGGAAATTTGAAAGAAAAAGACTGGGTAATAAACTTCAATTAGACATGCCACTGAGTAAAACTGATATTAAACTTTTAAATTATACCCCCTGCAAAATGCAATTTTATGTGCAGCAAAAATCTGAATTCGTCAGAGGCTATAAAAGAGCTTCTGATTAATTGGACCTCATAAGAAAACCGCAAATAATAATTACAAAGGCCATAACTGGGTAAGCATGGTTGGACTGCCCTAGCAGATATTTGGTTCATATTTGGGTGGTAAGTTTCTACCGTTATAAAACTAATTTACCACGAGTACCAGCTTCAAAAAAATTTTTTTACAAAAGTTATAAAAACATTTTGAAAAATCAAAAAATTAAATTTCTTCGAAAATGGCTGAATCAATTTCGATGGTTCAAATATTGTACAAGATATCACAGCGGTTCTAAAAGAAAATGGAGAGTCAATTCTGGCAATTAGAAAGGAATAAAACAAATTTTTTGAATTTTGAAAAAAATTTTTTCTTATGAAAGCTTTTTGGTATCGCCGCATGATCCCAATGGTACTTCACAGTTAAAAAAAATTATTTTGTTGTCCTCTACAAAGTATGCGATTCCATTGAAAGGAGAGGTCTTCTTAATTTTAAATCACGACTTAAATGAGCATCATTCGAAACCATAAACGCGCTTTCGCATAGAAATAAACAAAAAATAAACAATATTTTTTTCTTAACTTTTCAGATATTCCATTTTTTAAAGATCTTCAACTTAACTTTTAAAAAAAGCTTAAGTCAGTGTATTAACTATCTAGCAAAAATTTTCAGGAGGTTAGAGTAAGAAAAAAAATTGCTTATAACATTTTAAACAAATTAATGAGCAAAAGCCATTTTCTCGTGATTCGCAATGATTAGTTGTTTGAAATTCCAAGTATTTATGTAAAACACAAGAGAAATTAATGACTCATTGCGATTAGTCCAGAATAGCTGCTGTTTTACAATTATTTAAACAATTTTTATAAACAAATACACAGTTTTCGTATGTCACAATGAATAATCTCAATTTTTCAGAATCAACTAAAAATGTCTTGGCAAAGACTCCTTGCTGTCATTTTTGTCAAATTAACAACGACTGTTTATTATTTAAACAATATTTATAAGCAAATACAAATTTTCAACAATGTTCCACGAATAGGCACAATTTTTTTGCAGAACCAACTAAAAATGTATTGCCAGCGACATCTAGCTTTAATTTTGATCAAATTAATAAAAAATATTAATTATTTAAACAATTTTTATAAATAAATGCAAATTTCGACCATTTTTCCAAGAATAGGCTACATTTTCTTAGCGAAATCTACTAAAAATGTATTGACAATGACTCTTTGCTATGATACTTTCCCAATGGACAAGAACAGTCAATTATTTAAACAATTTTTATAAACAAATGTACATTTTGGCCACTTTTGTATGAATAGGTTTATTTTTTTCGTAGAATAAATTAGAAATATCTTATCAATGACTCCTTGTCATATCTGTTCAATTAACAAAAACTATTGATTATTTAAATAATATTTATAAACAAATTTACAGTTTGACCATTTTACCATAATGAATAATAATTTTTTTTGCGGAATTTACTAAAAACCAAGGTCCTATTAGATGGGTATTAAAAAAAAAAATATTGATCAGTTTGGTCAAAAACTCGCTGAGGTAGATGAGGGGAGGGGGGGGGGAGAGGATTTTTGTACATTGCGCAAAGAGCCTCTATTTCGTATATATTTTTATTTATGGAATATAAAAAATTTTGATCCGAACGTTTTCGATAGATTTTTTCCCAATCTTTCGAAAAAACCCTTTTTTTATTTTCAACTAAAAATAAAGCTTTAAATGCTTACTTTCAGATCCTTGAATAGTAAAATGTCGTTTTTTGTTGCTTTTGAAAAATTGAATTTTAAGTAACATGGTAAATTCAAAAAATTTTCCTGTGCGCGAAAAAAATTCGGAAAATTTTTTGCATGTACAGTTTTTGATAGGAAGCAATATTCTAAAAACGGAAATTAAAAAAAAAGAAAAACATTTCTGTTAATCTCAGAATTTTTTGAAAATTTTCAAACATGAAATTTTTTGAATTTGGTTAATTGTGCATTTTTAATATGCAATTTACATTTAATGTACATAATATAGTAAGTAAAAATGTTCTTTGCACATTAAAAATGCGTAATTAATGAAGTGAAAAAATTTCATTTTTGAAAATTTTTAACAAATTCTAAAAGTAACAAATTTTTTTTTAATTTCTGATTTTAAAATATTGTTTCTTATCAAAAACTGTACATGCAAAAAATTTTCCGAATTTTTTTCGCGCGTAGGAAAAATTTTTTGAATTTACCAGGTTACTGAAAATTCAATTTTTCAAAAACAACAAAAAATGACATTTTGCTATTCAAGGATCTGAAAGTAAGCATTTCAAGCTTTATTTTTAGTTAAAAATAAATGAAAAAAAGGTTCGATCTTAAAAAAATCAAAAATTTTTTTGAATGGTTTTTTAAAAAATTTGTTATTTCATTCGAAAGATTGGGAAAAAATTTACCGAAAACGTTTAGGTTAAAATTTTTAATATGCCATACATAAAAAGATATTTATATTCGAAATAGAGACTATTTGCGCAAAGTACAAAAATTTCACCCCCTCTACCTAGGCGAGTTTTTACCAAACTGATCAATCTTTTTTTTTTTTTGAAGTTCCATCTAATAGGATTAAACTTTTTGTAAATTTGAGCCCGATCGGAAAAATTCATTTTTTGAGCTGGGTACACTTGAGAAATAATGCCCCATACGTGATAATGAAAGGTATGATGGGTTCTGGGTTATTGGTTTATTGGGTTATCAAATTGTCTATTTATTGGGTATCGTATCTCAACACTTTTTCCGAATTAGAAAAATATCACAAGAAGAAATAATTGGCAAGACATTTCTTGTTGATTCCGCGAAAAAATATAATACATATTTATCATGGAAAAATGGTCAAATTGTGAATTTATTTATAAATATTGTTTAAATAATCAACATTTTTTAATAATTGGACAAGTATGACAACAACAAGTGATTGGTAATACATTTTTAGTTTACTTCACAAGAAAAAAATAAGCCTTTTTATGCAAAAGTGGCCAAAATATGGACAAAATTGGACAACTATAACAAGAAGGAGTCATTGGTAAGACATTTCTAGTTTATTTCACGAAAAAAATAAGCTTATTCATGCAAAAGTGGCAAAAATGTACATTTGTTTACAAAAATTATTTAAATAATTAACTGATACTTGTCCACTGGCAAAGTATCATAGCAAAGAGTCATTGGCAATACATTTTTAGTTGATTTCCCTAAAAAATGGAGCCTTTGGAAAAATGGTCAAAATGTGCATTGATTTATAAAACTTCTTTAAATAATTAATATTTTTTATCAATTTAAACAAAATTTTCTTTAAATAATTAATATTTTTTATCAATTTAAACAAAATTACAGCTAGGAGTCACTTGCAATACATTTTTAGTTGATTCCGCAAAACAATTGGATTGTTTCGTGGAATAATTTTGGATTATATTTTGGATTATATTCGTAGAATAATGTTGAAAATGTAAATTTATTTATAAATATTTTTTAAATAATAACAGTTGTTATTAATTTCACAAAAAAATGACAGCAAAGAGTCTTTGGCAAGACATTTTTGGTTGATTGTGCAAAACAAATTCAGCCTATTCATTGTGACATACGAAAACTGTGTGTTTGTATTTGTTTCTCTCACATTTTATATAAAAACTTTGAATTTCAAACAACGAATCATTGCAAACCACGAGAAAATGGCTTTTGTTCATTAATTTGTTTAAAATATTATAGACAATTTTTTTTCTCACTCCAACCTACTGGAAATTGTTGCTAGATAGTTATTACACTGACTTTATTCCTTTTTTAGTCAATTTGAAGATAATAAAAAAAAGGTACATCTGAAAAGTTTGAAAAAAATATTGTTTATTTTGTTTTTAAATAAAAAAATTTTGTTTAGCCAAAGTGAATTTTTTGCACTTTCAATGGAATCGCATACTTTGTAGAGGTCAAGAAAATAATTTTTTTAAAGCTGTGAAGTACCATTGTGATCATGCTCGCAAAAATATATGTTGTTACTGAGGGCGTGAGTGTATTATAGGAAAAAAATTGCGGCGGTACCAAAAAGCTTTCATAGAAAATTTTTTTTTTCAAAATTCCAAGAATTTTTTTTATTCCTTTCTAATTGCCAGAATTGACTCTTTACTTTTTTAGAACCGCTGTGATATCTTGCAAAATATATATTTGAACCATCAAAATTGATTCAGCCATTTTCGAGAAAATTTAATTTTTTGATTTTTCAAAATTTTTTTATAACTTTTGTAAAAATTTTTTTTTGAAGGTGGCACTTGGGGTAAATTAGTTTTATAATGATAGAAACTTACCAGCCAAATATGAACCAAATATCTGCTAGGGCAGTCCAACCATGCTTACTCAGCTATGGCCTTTAGGGGGAAAAAAGAAATGGAATAAAATTTCAACATATTAAGGGAGGCGAAAGGAATGGAAGTTGTCGGCGCTTCTGTATATCTTTCAGAGGTCATGTTAGGCGATCGAGATTTATTTTGGTTGCACGATGTTTGTCGAAAGCTATCCAACGTTGTTCATTGTCACTACAGAAAGGTGGCGAGCAAACGAAACGTTTTATCCGCGGGTGTCTTTCCATCGCACGACGTTGGCAAAGCTCGACGTGTCTAAATATAGAAGTTAACAAATTATGAGACGAGTGACTAATGCGTTTCGGTTGTTCCCTTGTCCAAACTCTGAAACGACCGCCGACAATGACTCGTGTCTCCAAGTGCTAATAAATTAGCAAGCTGCTTTTGTCAAACTTATTTTACTTTCTATCAAACAAACTTCTTTGTTTAGGACTTTGACCAGAGATTCAATTCATTCTAGCTGAGAGTCTCATTCAGTGAATTAAAAAGTGGACGTTTTGATCAATCAGATTACTTTTACCATCTTTTTATTACCAGGATGGCCATTTAAATTACGTAATATGGAATAAAATTGACGGTAATTCTTCCCTGGTTGACAAACCGTAATTAAAATTTGCAATCACCTAAATTTGAAAAAAACATACTTAAAAATAAGTCCACAAAATAAAGTCTCTTAAAGCAGCATTGAAAGGTAAAACCCTTGTATAATAAATGACAGCATCCATCAAGTCGGTTCATTGACCCAAGGGAGTGGACCAATTCGATTATGCAAAATACGATGGAATTAAATTTAAAAACCATCGCGGCCTCTTTTGCGGAGACGTCTAGTGTATCTACCAATGAATTCTTCGCTGTGACGTTTTATGAAAGCCTCTTAGAACGATTTATGGAACACTTAAGACTTAAGACGCTTGGAGCAGAGCTTGCGAGTTTCTCGATGAGACAAAGGCCATTTTTATGAGTAACAACGACGGAGCAAGACGGCTAAGCGCTTTTAAAAAAGAACGGACGCACCTGGTCTCGATTCTTGGTTAGTCCTTACTGGCAAGGCCGCGAGCAAAGAGAAATAGAGAGAAGGCGAAAAAGACTGAAGAAAAGAGAGAAACCAGGATTCAGCATTGTTCTGTCAACTGTCTGCTGCTAATGAGCCTCCTTACTCGTCTCTTCGCTCTTAAAGTCTCGAAAGTCAAGAACCAAGAATGCCTGAACTGATAACCATTTAATTTACGCCAGACGTCGGTCAACTTTTTTTTTTTTTAAATCCGAAAGACAATCGAGAACTGTCTCTTTTTAAGAAATATGACTCTATTTTAGAAGATCGCTTGTTAATTTGAGGCAAACAAAATTTGTATTTATTTCTAAATGGGAAACAGATTTAGATTTGATTCTTTTTCCTCGGTCTTTTGGAACTTGACGGAGAGGCTCAAAAAGCCTCTAGGGACGAGTTATACGGAAGGGACAAGCATCATGCTCACAGTTCTCTGACCTCGTATTAAGCCACCTGTGGCGCGTTGAGAAGAAATCGGGAGGGCCAACGATAGAAAACCTGCTTTGAAAAGTGAGGGCCGAGGGAGACCGACTGCTTTTTGTCAGTCTTTATACACATCACGCTAAGGAGCTTGCACGGAATCGGATTCTAGCCAGCTTAAATGCCGAAGTCGATATATGTGACCGCACTGATTTTCAGAATGCGAGAACAATCGATCCTTTGCCAAGGAAATAAATTCTACAGAAATAAAAAAAGAGCTTCAATAATTGATAATTAATAAATAAATAATGCCAAATTATGTCCCTGATTGAGAACTATTTCCCTAATGTCCAGGAAGTTGGCAAAGCCAACTTCAAATTTCGAAAAAATGAAAATTATGCTGAATTGTCCTAGATTTGTCCTCTATTGTGCCGTAAAAGATTTTTTGAAAAAATTAAAATGAGAGCCTAAAAATAAAAAAAAATCATTTTTTTATGTCAGCCTCGCCAGTTGGTTTTTTTTAGAAAAAACAAAGGTTGTGCTGGGTAGCATAAAAGTCACACTAAAATCTGCCGCAAACCAAAATTTGATATTATGAACTATTTTCGAAAAAAACAATATTTACAAAAAAATCAGCCGCGCCATTTTGTTTTTTTGACAAAACAGAACTTCTGCTAGGAACTACCTGCTACGCATACTACTGTGCTGCAAATATGAAGTCAAAATCTTAAACCATTTTCGAAAAAAAGCGACAAAAAGACTCAAAAAAATGATCAATTTCAGAATTTCGAAAAACGGAAACTTGTACTGAGTTGTGCTAGACTAGCACAATAATGATCTCTAATGAAAAAATGCAATCTTTTTTGAACTTGGAACGCGTTTTTACCCAAAATTTTCAAAATTATGAAATTCTAAAATCTGGAACTTGTGCTTAGTTGTTCTAGGCTAGCACAATAATTATCTATAATGAAAATTTTCACTGGGATTAATATTTTCCAAAAAAATTAATCTTTTTGAACTTGGGACGCGTTTTTTACCCAAAATTTTCAAAATTACGAAATTAGAAAATCTGAAACTTGTACTGAGTTGTGCTAGGCCAGCATGTTAATTATCTCTATGACAAATTGCACTCAATTCATATTTTCTAGAAAAATGCAATCTTTTTGGACTTGGAATAAATTTTTGACCAAGAAAAGTCAAATTTTCTTAACTTTGAAATATTTTTTTGAAGAACTTATAATTTATATTTTACTGGTTTTGGAGGTTGCCTTTTTTTATTAGTCCAACTTAAAAAAAAATATTTTAAAGTTAAAAAAATATAACTTTTCTTATTCAAAAATTTATTTCAAGTCCAAAAAAATTGCATTTTTCTGAAAAATATAAGGTTGAGGTCAACTTGTCATAGAGATAATTATTGTGCTAGCCTAGCACAATTTAGAACAAGTTTCAGATTTTCGAATTTCGTAATTTTGAAAATTTTGGGTAAAAAACATGTTCCAAGTTCAAAAGGCTTGCATTTTGTTGGAAAATATTAATCTCAGTGAAAATTATCATGAGAGACAATTATTGTGCTAGTCTAGCACAACTCAGCACAAGTTTCCATTTTTCGAAATTCTAAAATTGATCTTTTTTTAAAAAATTTTTGAGGCTCTTTTTTTCGAAAATGGTTTAATATTTTGACTTCATATTTGCAGCACAGGTAGTATGCGTAGCAGGTAGTTCCTAGCATGAGTTTTGTTTAGTCGAAAAAAAATGGCGCGGCTGTTTTTTTTTAAATATTGTTTTTTTTCGAAAATGGTTCATACTTCATAATATCAAATTTTGGTTTGCGGCACATTTTTGTGTGATTTTTGTGCTACCCAGCACAACATTTGTTTTTTCAAAAACACCAATTAGCGAGGCTGACATGAAAAAAATGTTTTTTTTTTACTTTTGGGCTTAAATTTTCATTTCAAAAAAATCTTTTACGACACAATAGAGCACAAATCTAGCACAATTCAGCACAATTTTCATTTTTTTGAAATTTGAAGTTAGCGTTGCCAATTTCCTGGACATAACTCTCATTTTCCTGGCTTTCTCTGAAAACTGGTTTTCTCACGTGTCCAAATTAAGGAAAGAACATAGAAGCTAAATCAGTAGTTTCTTCGAAGTAGAGAATCCTTGACGAATCAGCGATAGTCGTAAGTTCCAGGAATATAAGAATCTAAGACGCCAACTGTCAGGATATGATCCGGAAAGTCAAAGAAATTCCTTTAGTTCGAAGGTGCTGAAGCAGAAGCTTTCCTTTTTGATTTTCCGCATTGTAGCCATCGGCAGGAGTTAAAGGAAAGACCCTTGTCCCTTGCAAAGGTTCCTTCAGAGATAAATCTCGCATTGTGTTAACTTAGGTAACATCCAACGTCGCTTCCTTCTTCTTTGTGTCACGTCCACAAGAAGACGACGTGCTCAGACGATTTTATATTCCCAATTGCTGGTTCAGTTTCCCTCTTTCAATTTATAACACATTTATTTCGTATTTGTAAAGAAAACTTTATAACATTGTCAAGGGAATAAAATTTAAATTTTAAAACTTTGCAAAATTTGAAACTATTTCCAAAATGTAACTTACTCCAAATTGGGTATGGGCGATCTTAAAAAAAAAAGAAACGATTCTCATCATTCGTTAATCGGCTCAAAAAGATCGATCTTTAAGAATCGTTGTAAAAAATCCGTCAATTATTTAATATTTTATATTCCAATGAGCTTTTCTTTTTTAGAACGGCATGCCAAAAATTTCATAGTTCAGTGTACAAAATTTCCTCCATATATACCCTGGGAGGTCAAAAGGGGGAGGAAAAATCGTTCGGTAAAATCAAATGAAAAGATCGATCTAACCGATTAATCGGAAGGAAAAAAGATCGATTAGATATCGATTAATCAAATGAAAAAGATCGATTGCCTCATAATCGAATCGGGATCGTCCATCCCTATTCCAAATAGCATTTAAAAAACTTCGCACGTGCAGCTTATAAATCTTTCTTGGAACCTCAATGAATATTGTATCATCAGAAATTGGAAGTTGTACTTAAGTTGCACCTTGAATTCGTTAAAACCCTTTTCGTAGAAAGTCCTTGATCGGGCGGCGTCCAGTGATCGACACCATCGCGGACAAGGGTGTTCGCTCGTCGAATCTTTTTCTCTCTAACCTTGATCGGGGCGTGATGAGCGTACAAAAGCAGTAAATCAGCATTCGCCCGAGTGAGATTGATGGGCTTTCAATGTGTCTGCTCGCAACGCGGAAAACTTGATTAAACACACTGGGAGTTGCGTTGCTCGTCGTGTGGGTCGGATTATCATGGGAATAGCAATGCGTCGTTCCCTTCCTTATCGACCGAGTCGATCGTCCTGCTCTCGACACGACTATAAATCTAAATATAACCCAATACTCTGATCGTTTGAAAAATCAGGACGAATTCCACTTCCAAGAAAAAAGGGAAAACAAAATATTGCTTTAGGTGGACTTTATATGTTAGAAAGGATCGGTCTTTATGTAGGACTTTATGTTATAGGATCGGTCTAACATCAATCTGGAAATTTCTGTAGATAGTGTTCAAAGTAAAAAAATTATAGTACTACCGTTTATTAAAATCAAATTTATCAAAATCAGTTTAGACAAATATGTAGAGATTATAAGTTAGATCTGGTTTTCAGAACTGGTAATAAATTAGGAGAAATGTTTTTTAAATGCAGAAGGATCCGATCCCACTGGGTGACAACTCGAATTCAGTGTACTAAATTAATTGTTTTGATTGTGATAAAGTCTATATCGAACAAACTAAAAGACCTCAAAATAAATTGTTTTGATTGTGATAAAGTCTATATCGGACAAACTAAAAGACCTTTGAAAACAAGGATGCAAGAACATAAAAGAGACGTAAAACAAAGTAAAACGACGACTGCGTTGTGTAAACATGCTGTAGAGAACTATTATATATTTGAATTTGATAACCCTAAGACATTAGGCAATGGGGGCATCAGGACCAAGAGAGAGGTGCTTGAGATGATTCATATAATTAATAACAAAATCTCAGTTAATTTGAGATTCAATGTGCACCGAAAAAAAGTGGAATTACTTGTTAATTCGAGTAAAATTAACTAAAAAACTAGTAAAATCAACTATAGATTTTAGTTAAATCAACTAGAACTTGGTTAAATCAACTAGATTTTTAGTTAACTTAACCAGAAAAACTAGTAATCCCTCTGGCCAACCATTGAACTAGTT
>JBAGKK010291824.1:4925-20246 GCA_037177015.1 Euceroptres primus | reverse complement strand
GACCAGTAATCAAAACTTCTATATCAACATCTTTATATATTTATGGCACTCTGGTCAACAACCTAAGATCCTTTATATTATTGGTTGTTGTCAATATAATTCTTTTTATTTGCAAAAAATATTTAATTTACGTTAAATAAATTCAATTTTTTTGTTGAAATAATTTTTTTTTTATTTTATAATGTGACTAGTAGCTGTAACCCGCGGCGTAAAGATTATCCGACGGCGAGCACATTTCCTGTATTCAGAGCTCGGATATTAAGTGAAGCGTGGAATTAAGCGGAGGCTTTTGCGATCGAACTGAATGATATTTTTGAGTACAACAACGGAGTTTCTGACCCTGGAGCAAAAATGGAAGGAAGTTGATAAGAAATAAGGCGAAAAAGGTGAAAACAGGAGAAGAATGAAAAAGAAGACATAGAAGTTGTTTAGGAGAACAAGAAGCTGCTCAAGAAAAGGTTTCTGAAGGGGGAGGTGGGTAGGAGAACGACCCTCGTGTCCGGTTGAATGTTCGTAATCAACGAACGACCGGTTTCTTTTCTTTCAAAAAACAGAACCTCCCTAATTATAACAAATTAGAAGACAAAGTACAATAAAATATAATAAAAATACAGTCTGAACATTTTTTCCCTGATATAAAGGGCTAAAAAAATGTTCGACTCTTGGAATAAAAATTCCGGAAATTTCTTCAGGGCTAAAAATTTCGATCCTCGTAATCGAACTCCCGGAAAATTTTTCAGGGCTAAAAAATTTCGACTCTCGGAATTTTTTTCAAGGCTAGAAAATTTCGACTCTCGGAATTTTTTTCAAGGCTAGAAAATTTCGACTCTCGGAATTTTTTCAAGGCTAGAAAATTTCGACTCTCGGAATTTTTTTCAAGGCTAGAAAAAACTTTTCACCACCGGAAATTCTTTCAGGCCTAGAAAAAATGTTCGAATCCCGGAATCGAACACTTAGAAATTTTTTAGAGCTAAAGCAATTTCGACTGCTGGAATCCAACTCCCAGAAAATTTATCAGCGCTAAGAAATGTTCGACTCCCGTTAATTTTTTCAGAGCTAAAAAAAATTGTCGACTTCCCGAGTGGAACTCCCAGAAAATTTGTCAGTGCTAAAAAATTTTCAACTCCCGGAATCGAACTCTAAAAATTTTTCAGGGCCAGAAAAACTTTCCTAAACTGTTGGAACATTTTTGTTGCAATTATATGGAAATTTACTTTTAAAGTGAGTCCAAACACACTGAATCATGTTTATTAAATCAGTTGTTATTCAAAAATGAAGAAATCATAGAAATTTGCACTATTTATGCAATATATTTTTACAAAATGGACAAAATCCTGGACTTATTTTATGCGGAATTTTAATGGCTCTCAATTAATTTACTCAAAAAAAGTTATCCCCCATATTATTAAAATTAAGAGAACTTTATCAATCTTCGAAAAACAGGTGATCTCTCAATTGAGACCATATAACTTTTTATTGTCAATAAAGGAATAAAAAATAAAATAAATGTAAATCCTTCAATAACGTGCTTTATAGCAATATCCCCAGGTAATTGAGGTCTAATCACTTTTAAAAAATGCACATACGTGGCTCGAGGTTTAAAAAGTTTCCGAGCCTCTCGAATGGAGCAAATCGTTTCTCTAACCTCGGCGGGTCCTAATAAATATTCAAAGTTGAATTTTAGCCGGCACGTTACCGGAATACGAAGGAGCATCTCGACAATGGTGCGAGTTCGCGCGCGCCTTAAAATATGCGAGGGTCTCGGCGAGGCGGTGATTTACAACGACGCGAGAGGCCCAGCTTTAAGGTTGCTTTTACAGAAGCACATGCAAGGTGCCCTGGGAGAAATTGTAGGTCATAAAGGGTATATAGAATGTCAGCTAATTGCCCCGCCAAGGGTGCATTGTTTGATTCTCGCCAACCCCATTAACATCACAATAACGCTCGCCCCAGGTACGTCGTTTAGATTTACTAATTGAAGCATAACCTCAAACCATAAATTATTCACTCCTCCTTTACCGCAAAATTGGGGCCTAATACTACAAGAATCTAGGGACCTTAAATCAACTTCTTACAAACGCAGTGGCACAGTGGGGCAAAAAAGATGCCTGTGGACAAATTAATTTTCAGCACACAATTTTCTTTTAAAATGAAAGTTTATGAAATTGTGCATTATTTCAAGGTCCGACCTTTCAGAAAAATTTAAATCAACATCTTACAGACAGTGGCACAGTGGGGCAAAAAATATTTTGAACATTTTTTTGTCATTTTGCCCCACTGTGTATCGGCATACACAGTGGGGCAAAATGACGCAAAAATGTTCAAAATACGATTCCGGCTACAATTTTTAACCGATTGAAAAATTTTTTTGCAAATTAAAGCTAACTAAATTCTTAAGAGATTCCTCGAGGCCGATTTAAAAAAAGAAAATTATTGTCTAGTTTATTTACACACAAAGTTGGCAAAAATCGTAAAATTTAAGACATTGTTACTATAATAATACGCAATTAAATCAAAATGATTGATATTAGTGTTCAATCAATAAATAAACATTCCTGAAACATAACCTAATAGTTTATTATAAATTAATACATTTTTATTAAAAATTGTATTATTATAAACAATGGTAGGTGATTTTTGAGTGGTTTTGGATATTTATTAAGCGATTTTCGTTTTTAATGCAATTAAGTGTAACATAAAAACATATGAAGGCAAAACGGAATATATTTCTTATTGTTATAAACAAATTTTATAAACAAATGCGCAGTTTGAGCAGTTTCTGAGTGTTTGAGGTACTTTTTTTTTAAAAAGTACTTTGTTTAACTTGGGAGTGATGTTGCAATAAATTATCTTGCAATGACATGCAATTATATTTCATGACAATTTTGTGATTGTTATAAACAAATATAAAAAATGTACAGTTTGAGCGATTTTTAAGAGTTTCAGTTACTTTTTTTTAAACTTACTTTGGTAGTCTTGCTAGTGATACTCTTGAAAACTATAAAAGTAACTGAAAAATTGCTCCAACTGTGCATTTGTTTATAAAATTGGTTTATAACGATGACAAAACTGTTATGAAATGACAATATAGTTTATTGAAACATCACTGCCACGTCAAACAAAGCACATTTTTTTTAAAAAGTACTTTAAACACTCAAAAATTGCTCAAACTGCGAATTTGTTTATAAAATTTGTTTATAACAATGACATTTATCATGAAATGACAATATAGTTTACAAAAGTATCACTAGAAAGACTAACAGAGTACGTTAAAAAAAAAGTAACTAACACTCTTAAAAATTGCTCAAACTGTGTATTTGTTTATAAAATTTGTTTATAACAATCACACAATTGTCATAAAATTGCAATATAGTTTATTGCAACATCACTCCCAAGTCAAACAAAGCTCTTTTGAAAAAACGTACCTTAAACACTCAAAAATTGTTCAAACTGCGCATTTGTTTAGAAAATTTGTTCATAACAATAAGAAATATATTTCGTTTTGTCTTCTTATGTTTTAATGTTACTTTAAATTGGATTAAGAACGAAAATTGCTTAGTAAATATCCAAAACCACTCAAAAACCACCTACCATTGTTTATAACAATACAATTTTTATTAGCAATTTATTAATTTATAATAAACTATTAGGTTCTGTTTAAAAAATGTTCATATATTTATTGAACTCTAATATCAATCATTTTGAATTATTTACGTGTTATTAAAGTAACAATATCTAAAACTTTACGATTTTTGACAACTTTGTGTATAAATAAAGTAAATAATAATTTTTTTTCAAATTATGCTCGAAGGATTTCTTAAGAATTAAGTTAACTTTAATTTGCAAGAAGGAAATTTCAAATTGTTTAAAAATTGTAGCCGAAATCGTGTTTTGAACATTTTTTGTCATTTTGCCCCACTGTGCGTTACGCAGTGTGGCCAAAATCACTTTTTGTGAACAAAAGTCTGTCTATAACCCAATTTTTAATGGATTTTCACTTTTTTTTCTCAAAATGACCGTAAATCTTTCGGGTATATCGAGTCGGTTCGAAAATTTTGATTTGGCTAAACCAAAGGTTTTTATTTAACAACAAAATAAACAATATTTTTATCCTAACTTTTCAGATGTACCTTTTTTTTAAGATCTGTGAATTGACCAAAGAAGAGCTTAAGTTAGTGTTATTACTATCTAGCAATAGTTTTCAGTAGGTTAGAGACAAAAAAAAATTTTTTATAATGTTTTAAACAAATTAATGAACAAAAGCCATTTTTTGTGATTTGCAATGATAAGTTGTTTGCAATTCACAGTTTTTATATAGAATATGAGAGAAATGTATGCCTTATCGTGATTATTCAAAAATATTTACTGTTTGGCAATTATTTAAACATTTTTTATAAACAAATACACAGTTTTCGTATGTCACAATCAATAGGCTCCATTTTTTGTGCATAATTGACCAAAAATGTCTTGCCAATGACTCCTTGCTGTCATTTTTGCAAATTAACAACAACTGGTAATTATTTAAACAATATTTATAAACAAATACACAGTTTTCGTATGCCACAATGAATAGGCTCCATTTTTTGTGCATAATTGACCTAAAATGTCTTGCCAATGACTCCTTGCTGTCATTTTTGCAAATTAACAACAACTGGTAATTCTTTAAACAATATTTATAAACAAATACACAGTTTTCGTATGCCACAATGAATAGGCTCCATTTTTTGTGCAGAATTGACCTAAAATGTCTTGCCAATGACTCCTTGCTGTCATTTTTTTTAAATTAACGACAACTGGTAATTATTTAAACTTTATTTATAAACAAATACACAGTTTTCGTATGCCACAATGAATAGGCTCCATTTTTTGTGCAGAATTGATCTAAAATGTCTTGCTGATGACTCCTTGCTTTCAGTTTTGCAAGTTAACAACAACTGGTAATTATTTAAACAATACTTATAAACAAATGCGCATGTTTAACATTATTCCACGAATAGGGCAATTTTTTTTCGAAACCCACTAAAAATGTATCGTTAGTGACTTCTACCTGTAATTTTGTTCAGATTGATAAAAAATTTTAATTTTTTAAACAATTTTCATGAATAAATGCACACTTTGACCATTTTTCCAAGAGAAGGCTGCATTTTTTTGTGAAATATACTAAAAATGTATTTCCAACGACTCTTGTCTTTGATACTTTGCCAACGGATAAGAAAAGTTTATTATTTAAACAATTTTTATAAACAAATGTACAGTTTGAACACATTGGTAGGCATATGCTTATTTTTTTCGTAGAGTAAGCTAGAAATGTCTTACCAATGACTACTTGTTGCTTTGTTTGTCCAATTAACAAGAACTGTTTATTGTTTAAACAATCAAAAATTTTTTATAATTTAAAAAATACGGCATAGAAATAATTGGCAAGACATTTATTGTTAATTCCGCAAAAATATTAATACTTTTAGTGAAAAAATGGTCAAACTGTGCATTTATACATAAATATTGTTTAAACAATGAACAGTTCCTGTTAATTGGACAAATAAGGCAACAAGTAGTCATTGGTAAGACATTTCTAGCTTACTATACGAAAAAAGCCTATTCCTGCAAAAGTGTTCAAAAAGTATATTTGTTTATAAAAATTGTTTAAATAATATGCTTTTCTTATTCGTTGGCAAAGTATCAAAGCAAAGAATCATTGGAAATACATTTTTAGTTGATTTCGCAAAGAAAATGCAGCCTATTCTTGGAAAAATGGTCAAAGTGTGCATTTATTTATGAAAATTGTTTTAAAAATTAATATTTTTATAAATCTGAACAAAACTACAGGTAGAAGTCACTAACGATACATTTTTAGTGGGTTTCGCAAACAAAATTGTCGGTATTTGTGGAATAATGTTAAAAACGTGAGTTTTTTTATAAATGTTGTTTAAATAATTACCAGTTGTTGTTAATTTAAAAAAAAATGACAGCAAGGAGTCATTTTCAAGACATTTTAGGTCAATTCTGCAAAAGAAATGGAGCCTATTCATTGGGACATACGAAAACTGTGTATTTGTTTATAAATATTGTTTAAATAATTACCAGTTGTTGTTAACTTGAAAAAATGACAGCAAGGAGTCATTGGTAAGACATTTTAGCTCAATTCTGCAAATAAAATGGAGCCTATGCATTGTGACATACGAAAACTGTGTATTTGTTTATAAATATTGTTTAAATAATTACCAGTTGTTGTTAATTTGAAAAAAATGACAGTAAGGAGTCACTGGCAAGACATTTTAGGTCAATTCTGCACAAAAAATGGAGCCTATTCATTGGACATACGAAAACTGTGTATTTGTTTATAAATATTGTTTAAAAAATTACCAGTTGTTGTTAATTAAAAAAAAAACAGCAAGGAGTCATTGGCAATACATTTTAGGTCAATTGTGCAAAAGAAATGGAACCTATGCATTGTCACATACGAAATCTGTGTATTTGTTTATAAATAAAGTTTAAATAATTACCAGTTGTTGTTAATTTGAAGAAAATGACAGCAAGGAGTCATTGGAAAGACATTTTAGGTTAATTCTACAAAATAAATGAAGCCTATTCATTGTGACATACGAAAACTGTGTATTTGTTTATAAAAAATGTTTAAATAATTTTTAAACGGTAGATATTTTCAAATAATCACGATTAGGCATACATTTCTCTCATATTCTATATAAAAACTGTGAATTGCAAACAACTTATCATTGCAAATCACAAAAAATGACTTTTGTTCATTAATTTGTTTAAAACATTATAAAAAATTTTTTTCTGTCTCTAACCTACTGAAAACTATTGCTAGATAGTAATAACATGAACTTAAGTTCTTCTTTGGTCAATTCGCAGATCTTAAAAAAAAGGTACATCTGAAAAGTTAGGATAAAAATATTGTTCACTTTGTCGGTTAATAAAAAATTTTGGTTTAGCCAAATCGAAATTTCCGCCCCGACTCGATATACCCGAAAGATTTACGGTCATTTTAAGAAAAAAAAGTCAAAATCCATTAAAAATTGGGTTATAGAAAGACTTTTGTTCACAAAAAGCGATTTTGGCCACACTGCGTAACGCACAGTGGGGCAAAATGACCAAAAAAATGTTTAAAACACGATTCCGGCTACAATTTTTAAGCGATTTGAAATTTCTTTCTTGCAAATTGAAGCTAACTAAACTCTTAAGAAATCCCTCCAGGCCGATTTAAAAAAAATATTATTTACTCTATTTATACACAAAGTTGGCAAAAATCGTAAAGTTTTAGATATTGTTACTATAATAACACGCGATTAATTCAAAATGATTGATATTAGTGTTCAGTCAATAAATAAACATTCATGAAACATAACCTAATAGTTTGTTATAAATAAATAAATTGTTATTAACAATTGTATTGTTATAAACAATGGTAGGTGGTTTCTGAGTGGTTTTGGATATTTATTAAGTGATTTTCGTTTTTAATCCAATTTAAAGTGACATAAAAAAAAACTTTTTGACGTTTTAAATAATAAACAGACTACTATACCGAATAATCAACGTTAATAATTTACTGAACCCAAAAATTCAACAGAAATAATGTAAAGACGAAATCAAGGGCCATTTTTCTTATCTGGTTGAAGATGCAAGTAGCGTTTCGACTAAAAGCATCCTGAACAATAAGACACCTTCCTGATGGCAGAAAAAAAGGATGAGTTGTGTTTGTGTCACCCTAAAAAGTGCCTAAGTGGTGTCTAAAAATGCTCTTTATTTGGGGGTACAATGAGTGCACAATGTGGTGAGCAATCGTGGCATAATGCCTCTGGTACAATCTGGTACCTCAGCCCACTGAGCATTTAGGTTAGCGACTCATCGTGAATCGGAAAAATTCCCTAGAGCCCACGTGGGAACGGGACACGTTTCGAATTCGAAGAGATATCCATCCTTGGGTTAACGCACACAAAACCCCCATAGAGCTTTTATCTCATGTCCATTTCCATCCCAGATTCCATCAAAGGAAGATACGTTTTATTCCTTCCTACTCAATGAATAGTCTTGAAGAATATAAGGTTAAATGGAATTAGAATTGGTTGAAAAACTTGAATATTAATACTTATTTCAACCTTCCTTTATTGTTCATTAAAAAAATTTACTTGTTTATTTAAATCTTTGTATATTTAAAAATTTTATTTTTTATTTTTGTAATCGAATTATTAACGAGGTACTTTTACACATTTAATCTGTTCCATTGGAACCATTTTCGGGTCCCTTTGAAGATGCAAGAATATCTTCAATGATGGCGCCACACAGTGGGGCAAAAGCACCTTTTTTGGACAAAAATCGGACGAAAGTACAATTCTTAATGGATTTTGATGTTTTTTTTTCTTTTTAAATGACAGTGAGTCTTCCAAGTATAACGAGTGAATGCGAATATTTCACTCTAACTAAAAAAAAATTTGTTATTTAACAACAAAGATTAAAGTTTTTTTGTCTAACTTTTCAGTGATAGCATTTCTTTTAAGATTTTCAAATTTATTACAACAGGACATAAATCAATATAATTATAATGTAATGACTAACTAATAATGTATGACTATAATTTTATAATGTAATGACTAACTAAAATAATCTCTAGTAGGTGAGAGGGAAAAAGTTGTTTATAATGTTATGAACAAACTATCGAACGAAAATAATTTTTTCATGATTCTCAATGATTAGCTATTTTAAATCCATAGATTTTGTATGAAATATGACGGAAATACAGTGCGCTTAAAATTAGTTAAGAATAGGTGTTTACCAATTATTTAAACAATTTTTACAAACAAATGCACATTTTAACCATTTTTTCATTAATGGGTTTCATTTTTTTTTGCGGAATCAGCATGAAATGTTTTGCCCAAGACTCTTTGCTGTCATATTTTTCATAATTACAAAAACTGTTAATTATATAAACAATTTTCGAAACAAATGCACATTTTGACAATTTTTTCAAGAATATGTCTAATTTTTTGCGGAATGAACTAGAAATGTCTTTCCAGGGAATCCTTACTATCATATTTTTTTACAGTGAAAAAACTGTTAATTATATAAATAATTTTTATAAACAAATGCACATTTTCATCATTTTTTATGAACAGGCTTCATTTTTCTTTTAGGAATCAACTCGAAATGTTTTGCCAGACTCCATGTTACCATATTTTTTATAATAACGATAATTCTTAACTATATAAACAATTTTTATAAACAAATGCATTTTTAAGCATTTTTTTCTGAATAGGCTTCATTTTTTTAAAGAATAAACTCGAAATATTTTGCCAAAGACTCCATGCGTCCATATTCTTCATAATGACAATAATTGTTAATTATATAAACAATTTTTAATAACAAATACACGTTTTGACTAGTTTTTTTCATAAATAGGTTTAATTTTTTTTGCGAAATGAACTGAAAATGCCTTTCCATGGACACCTTGCTGCCCTTTTTTTCATAATGACCATAATTGTTAATTATATAAACAATTTTTATAAACAAATGCACGTGTTCACAATCTTTTCATGAATAGGCTTAATTTTTTTGCGACATGAACTAGAAATATCTTTTCAGTCACTCCTTGCTATCATATTTTTCATAGTGACAAAACGTGATAATCATATATACAACTTTTATAAACAAATGCACATTTTCACCATTTTCTCATGAGCAGGCTTCATTTTTGTTTGCAGAGTCAACTCAAAATGTTTTACCAAAGACTTATCGCTGCCAGAATTTTCATAATGACAATAATTGTTAATTATATAAACAATTTTTATAAACAAATGCATATTTTGACCATTTTTTCATCAATAGGCCTAATTTTTTGCGTAATAAACTAGAAATATCTTTCCAGAGACTCTTTGCTATTATATTTTTCACTAAGACAAAAGCTTTTAAATATATAAACAATTGTTGTAAACAAATCCACATTTTTACCATTTTTTTATGAATAATGAATATGCTTCAGTTTTTTGCGGAATCAACTCGAAATATTTTGCCAAATACTCCCTATTATCATATTTTTTATAATGACAATAATTGTTTATTATACAAACAATTTTACTAAACAAATGCACATTTTCACCATTTTTTCATGAATAGGCTTCGTTTTTTTTTTGGATGAATCAACTCGAAATGTTTTTCCAAATACTCCCTGCTATCTAATTTTTCGTAATGACAATAATTGTTATGTATACAAACAATTTATATAAACAAATGCATATTTTGACCATTTTTTTCATAAATAGGCTTAATTTTTTTGCGGCATGAACTGGAAATGTCTTTCTAGGGACTCGTTGCTATCATATGTTTAACAGAGACAAAATTTGCTAATTATATAAACAATTTTTATAAACAAATGCACGTGTTGGCAATTTTTTCATGAACAGTCTAATTTTTTTGTTGAATGAACTAGGAATGTCTTTCAAGGGATTTCTACCCGACATATTTTTCACAATGACAATAATTGTTAATTATATAAACAATTTATATAAAGAAATGCACATTTTAACTATTTTTTCAAGAATTGGCCTTTTTGCGGAATGAACTAGAAATGTCTTTCCAGGGACTCCTTGCTTACATATTTTTTATTAAGACAAAAATTGTTAATTATATAAACAATTTTTATAAACAAATCCTCATTTTTATTATTTTTTCATGAATAGGCTTCATTTTTTCCGGAATCAACTCGAAATGTTTTGCCAAAGACTGTTTGCTGCCAATTGTTTCATAATGACAACAATTGTTCACTATATAAACAATTTTTTAAACAAAAGAACCATTTTGACCATTTTTTAATAAATAGGCCTAATTTCTTTGTGAAATGAACTAGAAATGTCTTTCCAGGGATTCTTCGTCATCATATTTTTGACTGTGGCAAAAACTGTTAGTTATATAAACAATTTTTATAAACAAATGCACTTTTTGGACATTTTTTCATTTTTTTCATGTTTTCATTTTTGGCCTAGTTTTTTTGCGGAATGAACTAGAAATGTTTTTCAAGGGACTGCTTACTTCCATATTTTCCATAATGACAATACTGGTTAAATTTATAAACAATTTTATAAAAAATGCACACATTCACAATTGTTTCATGAAAAGGCTTTATTTCTTTCGCGAAATCAACTCGAAATATTTTGTCAAAGACTCCTTGCTGTCGTATATTTCAAATTGATAGAATTTATTAGTTCTTTAAACGAAAATGAAGTCTATTCATGAAAAAATGGTGAAAATGTGCGTTTGTATATAAACTTTTCTTATATAATTAACAATTTTTGTAATTAAGAAAAGTATGACAGCAAGGAGTCTTTGGCAAAACATTTCCAGTTGATTCCGCAAAAAAATGAAGCCTAAATATGAAAAAATTGTGAAAATGTACATTTGTTTATAAAAATTGTTTACATAATTAACAGTTTTTAACACTATGAAAAATATATTCCAGGGAGAAGTTCCAGGGACAAGAAGTCCCTGGAAAAACAATCGAGTTAATTCCGCAAAAAAAATGAAGCCTATTCATGAAAAAATCTTCAGAATGTGTAATTGTTTATAACAATTGTTTATATAATTACAGTTTTTGTAATTATGAAAAATATGACAACAAGGAGTCTTTGGCATTAGATTTCAAGTTGATTCCGGAAAAAAAATTAAGGCTATTCATGAAAAAATAGTTAAAGTGTGCATTTGTTTATGAAAATTGTTTAAATAATTGGTAAACAGCAGCTTTTTTCACTAATTGTAAGCGCACACTATTATCCGTCACATTTTATACAAAATCTATGTATTTAAAATAGCTAATCCTTGCGAATCACGAAAAAATGGCTTTTGTTCAATAGTTTGTTCATAACATTATAAACAATTTTTTTCTCACTCTAACCTACTGGAAATTATTTTTAGTTAGATTTGATTTATGACCTGTTTAGATTGATTTATGACCTGTTTAATAAATTTGAAAATCTTGAAAGAAATGGTGTCATTGAAAAACTAGACAAAAAAAATTTTAAACTTTGTTGTTATATAACAATTTTTTGTTTAGTTAGAATAAAATATTCGCCATCACTCGTTATACCTGGAACACTTATAGTTATTTAAAAAAAAAAAACATCAAAATCCGTCAAGGATTGTACTGTCGGTCAAATTTTGTCCAAAAAAGTGTTTTTTTCCCACTGTGCGCCACTTTCTGATTTTCATATGCTAAATCAACATGGCAACAAAAAGTAACCTCTTTTTTTACTGTGATACTATTGAGGTTTTTAAAAATAAAAAATTTGTTTAAAATCTTATTGTTTTTTTGCTGAATAAGAGGTTCGGTCTGAAAAGTGGAGGCTACACGGAGATGGAAGTCGGTGGTTGAACGGTAGTGAGCCTCCTTCATGAATGAACTATGAGGACCGACAGCCGAGGGATGACATTGCTGCTTTAAATATCGACGCGTGCCAGCCTCCAGGAATGACAACCGTGAGTGGGCTAAAAATTTTAACGTTAGCCTGCAACTAAATGTCAGATTTACTGACACTAATCACCTTCAGGTTTTATTAACTCCACCTTAAGAGGTTCTCTGAAAAAGGAATATTATCAATTTTACAATGAATTTTTGGTTTATATACTTGTGAAACAATAAAGAAGGATACAACAATAAATTATGGTTTGTAACAAAACCTGTAACCTGGTCTCCACACCGTGAGATAGGTGGTTATAGTGTACTAGTGATAACTTGAAAAAAAATAATACACTGCTCTTCCGATTTAATTCCCGTTTCGGGGATAGCCTGAATGGCCTTGGACTTAAATCGGAAGTCTCTAAGTGTAAACAAGTCAGGGTTTTATGAACTATTTCTGTTTGATTTTTGTCACGAGTGAAAAATATTTTTTAAATATATGTTTAATTTAACGTTTATTTTACTGTTAAGTTTTATTTAGTTTTATTTATTCTATTTATCTATTTTAATTAGTTTTATTTATTTTATTTATTTTAATTAGTTTTATTTATTTTAATAAGTTTTATTTATTTTAATTAGTTTTATTTATTTTACTTATTTATTTTAATCAGTTTTATTTATTTTATTCATTTATTTTAATTAGTTTTATTTATTTTATTCATTTATTTTAATTAGTTTTATTTATTTTTATTATTTTAACAATTTATTATTATATTATTTATATTATTTATATAACGCAAAACCAAAACACTGAAAACAAACTGATGCGAACCGACGGAATTCTCCGCTTAGACTACTGCGCCACTACTGCGCACTTTGTTGCTACGGTACTTGCGCAAATCCGCTGAGCTCCGAACTCAGCTTTCTCGTCCCCTCGACCCTTCACCAAAGAGAAAAATTCCTGGAATCCATATATTAGAGGTCCCTAAAATGGCAGAGCAGTGTAAATAAAATAAAAGGAAATAAAAGAAAGGAAAATAAAACAAAATGAAATAAAATGGAAGTGAAGTAAAATAAAATAAAATAAAATAAATAACAGCTTTAGCAAAAGAAGGGGAAAGAAAAGAAAATAAAAGAAAATGAAATGTAAATAAAGTAAAATAAAACGAAATAGAGTAAATTAAAATGAAGCAAAGTAACGTAAAATAAAATAAAATAAAACAAATCAAAATAAAATAAAATAAATAGCAGTTGTACCAAATGAAGAAGAAAAAAATAAAATAAAATAAATGACAGCTTTAACAGAAGAAAAAAAAAGAGAGCCAAGTAAAGTAAAATAAAAGAAAATAAAAGTAAAGAATAATAAAAATAGAAGGAAAAATACCAAATAAATAAAACCAAATAATAAAAAATAAAACAAAATAAAACAAGCCAAAATAAAATAATATAAATAACAGCTTTAACAGGAGAAAAAAAATAAAAATAAAATGAAAGTGAAGTAAAATAAAATAGAAGAAAATGAAAGTAAAGTAAAATAAAAATTTAAAAAAACAAATAAATAAAACCAAATAATCAAAAATAAAACAAAATAAAACAAACCAATATAAAATAATATAAATAACAGCTTTAACAGAAGAAAAAAAATAAAAATAAAATGAAAGTAAAGTAAAATAAAAATAAAAGAAAAAAAAACAAATAAATAAATAAAACCAAATGATAAAAAATAAAACAAAATAAAATAAACCAAAATAAAATAATATAAATAACAGCTTTAACAGAAGAAAAAAGAAATAAAAATAAAATGAAAGTAAAGTAAAATAAAAATTAAAAAAAAAGCAAATAAATAAAACCAAATAATCAAAAATAAAACAAAATTAAAAAAACCAATATAAAATAATATAAATAACACCTTTAACAGAAGAAGAAAAAATACAAATAAAATGAAAGTAAAGTAAAATAAAAATAAACGAAAAAAACAAATAAATAAATAGAAACAAATAATAAAAAATGAAACAAAATAAAAAAAACCAAAATAAAATAATATAAATAATAGATTTACCAGAAGAAAAAAGAAATAAAAATAAAATGAAAGTAAAGTAAAATAAAATAGAAGAAAATAAAGGTAAAGTAAAATAAAAATTAAAACAAAACAAATAAATAAAACCAAATAATCAAAAATAAAACAAAATGAAAAAACCAATATGAAGTAATATAAATAACAGCTTTAACAGAGGAAGAAAAAATAAAAATAAAATTGAAGTCAAGTAAAATAAAAATAAAAGAAAAAAAAACAAATAAATAAATAGAACCAAATAATAAAAAATAAAACAAAATAAAGCAAACCAAAATAAAATAATATAAATAACAGCTTTAACAGAAGAAAGAAGAAATAAAAATAAAATGTAAGTAAAGTAATATAAAATAGAAGAAAATGAAAGTAAAGTAAAATGGAATTTGAAAAAAAACAAATAAATAAAACCAAATATACAAAAATAAAACAAAATGAAAAAAAAACAATATAAAATAATATAAATAACAGCTTTAACAGAAGAAGAAAAAATAAAAATAAAATGAAAGTAAAGTAAAATAAAAATAAAAGAAAAAAACAAATAAAAAAATAGAAACAAATAATAAAAAATAAAACAAAATAAAATAAATCAAAATAAAATAATATAAATAACAGCTTTAACCGAAAAAAAAGAAATAAAAATAAAATGAAAGTAAAGTAAAATAAAAATTGAAAAAAACAAATAAATAAAACCAAACAATCAAAAATAAAACAAAATAAAACAAACCAATATAAAATAATATAAATAACAGCTTTAACAGAAGAAGAAAAAATACAAATAAAATGAAAGTAAAGTAAAATAAAAATAAAAGAAAAAAACAAATAAAAAAATAGAAACAAATAATAAAAAATA
>JBAGKK010291719.1:0-20247 GCA_037177015.1 Euceroptres primus | reverse complement strand
CATATTTAATTTTAGTAGAAAGTTTCAAATTAACTGATTAATTCGTAAGAGATAACGCCGTTCCGTGCGCTCACCCCTACTCCCACCCCCCGGGTAAACGCACACTATCAGAAGCCGGCACCTTGCATTTTTTTATTATCTAGGACTTCCTGAAAATGATTCCGAAGAGAAACTGCGTTACATTATTTATGCATGCTCAATGTTACCTAGGTACTGCACTAGAAAGTCCATAAGAGTAAAAGAGATAGAGAGCGGAAAATTGGACAAAAAGTATTCTCTATCTCTTTTACTCTGATGGACTTTTCTGTCTGCACCGGTCGGACGGACAGAGGTATAAATGCATCATTATTCTTAAGAATTGAAACTATAAAAGAATTTAGAAAATTATTGCAAAAATACATACATAAGTCTTGTGACTTAGTATAAATTATAAATAAGATATAAATATTAAAATACAAAATTATAATGATTAAGTGATGTTATAATTATAAACATAAATAACCTTCCAAATAAGAATATTTGATTTATTTTACAGTGTATCTGATAATGGTTAGACTTACGGCTCTTGAGTCATATTCTTCACTCTGCGCTAATGTTGATCATCCCGTCCAACTCGACAAAACGCGAAATATTGAGAGTCCTCTCTAAAATTAGACGAGCGACAGTTGTTCGTATATCGTGAGAAGCCGTATCGCAGGTTTCGCATTTCCGCGTCAAGAGATTGTTACAAGAACTTTTGTAACATTTAAAGCTTCTTAAAATAATTATTCTCCTATTTGAACTTTAATATATTGCCTGCAAAAAATGTGTATAGTTTATTTTAATACTCATGCATGTCAACTATATACAATTCTAACTAACAAAGTTCCAGTTTACATGCTTTCTTCAAACTTTTGTCTGAACAAACAAATTTCTAAACTTATAAGTTGCTAAATATTTTTATTTTAATCGGAGCAGATAATTTTTCATGAAAACATAAAAGTGAAAAGCATTAATGACATTTTTTCAACAACAAATGAGTTTTCTAGAAGTAAAAAAAAACTATTTTAGAAATTGAAAAATAAATATTTTTTAGTTTTTTATAACAGATTATTTATTATTTTACATTTTATAAAATTGTCGGACGATAAACAAATTAATATTATTTTCTAGTTGCCATTCTTATATATAAATTAATGCAATCAATAATTGGAATGCGGCATCAGGTGTTTCCAATACATACTTGCCAGAACGGTTGAATCCAAGTTTCGAATATGAACATCCATTTATTCCACATATGGCTGTTATCAGAGTATGCGTATGTATTTGATTCACGCATAGATTCTAAAGGAGCGAAGCAATTTGGATTCTAGTTATTCCGGTTTCACGCTACCAAAAATGTCAGAATTTAATGATCAGGAGAGATTAAAAGTCGACAGATATATTCTTTTAACTTTGCAACGTTATATTCAACAGATCATTCACTATTTTCACAATTAAAATTAACCTTTCCATTTTAATTACTTATGAAATGAAACTTGAAAAACAAATCAATTAATACCACGAAAATAGCTTTTAATTTCTAACAAAAATTATTATTTATATATGAGAGCAAAGGAGGATAAAAAACAATTTATAGGAAAGTATCTATTTTCTTTTATTTAGATACAATCACTTTACTTAATACAGTCAATCGACTTACTGCTATGATAATTAGTCACATAATTACATTAAAGAAAATATTGTTATGTTAAAAATATTGTTTTTAAGACAGTTTCTCAACTTTCCTTTCCTTTCCTTCCTTCCTTTCCTTCCTTTCCTTTGCAACGTTCCTTTTTTGTTTAAGAATTATTTTTGGTTCGACTTACATATAATTACAACTTCACTTTTTAAGCGCGTCAATTAATTCAAGTTTAAATTCGCCTGATATCTTTGAGATTGATTTTTTATCCTTCTAGGAATTCATGGCTTGTATGAATGCTATTTCTTGAAAACGCCCTTGTTCTGATCTCTGAAAAATAAACATGTATAGATTTTCCAGAGGAAAGACAAAGATTTTATAAAATCGATGTAATGAAAATATAAGTCAGTTACGAACATTAAGCAACTGGGACATCTCCTTCAAAATATTATTCAAATTATCATCTATAAGTCTCCCTCCCTCTGTGTCACCGATAAGCAATGATTGCTTCTTTTCCTGCTGCAATGATCGGAAAACATTTCGAATTTATAAATCGAAATAATAGTACAGACAAAAACAAATATAATTAAGATGTGTTTTACCCAAATTTCACGCAAGTCAATCACTTTATTGTTCATACTAGGCATGATTGTCGAGACTTTATCCTTTAGATTTTTTATTTCAGACTCCAAAATGTTGATATGATTTGTTACTCCACCGGTTCTTCCAGCTCCAACAGTCCGTTGACTTTTTTGTCCCTTAGTTACAGTTGTTGACTTTATTATTGGTTTAGGATCTTTTCTTGGCATTAGTTTCTACAGAAGAAATTAATTATTTTTAATTAATACTATATACCTAGCAGATACCTAGCAGAATATTCAGTTCATTATAAAAGCAAACAATCTTAAAACGTATATATTCTACTTATGCTAGACGTCGAATATTACTTGTTAGAATATCAATTATAATATTGACATTATTATCGTGAGTAGTTAAACTATTCTTCTCTTACAGCCTTATTTATGCTCGTAGGTTTGGTTTTAGAAACCATTTTATCATCAGGAAATCTCTTAGATTTTTGTGGAGCGTAACCTTTAATTTTGTAGTGGATAATAGGATTGTAGGTACCCGGCGCTGGTGCATCGCCTAAGAGAAAATTTTTATCCGATTTTAAGGAATGATCAAAATATTATGAATCAAACCTTGACTTTAATGAATTCCTTTTTTTAATGAATTAATTTGACTTTAAGACTAATATAAAAGTATAAAATTATAGACATTCCATTTAGGTAAGAGTTTTAAGTATATTTCTATTGCCAGAAATAACAACTTACTTTGTACGTCATTGAATCTCCGAATTTTTGCCTTTGGAAAAGACATATTGAAAATAATTTTCCTTCACCAACACAGTTGCAATTACTATTTTCTTCCAATTATATTACTTTAGTCACTCGTACAAAATTCGGTGGCAAACGATTCTTACGACGATCACAAGCGAACTAACGTCAAGAACGAATAAAATGTAAATATGCTTCTGTTATTTGTGCGGATCTGTTTACATATTTTTCACATGGGGTTGTCCTTATTACATGCTTATCCTAGAATGCAGCTACACCTTCCTACAATAGTAAATACAGTTTTTAAAGTCTCAACCACCGTTATTTAAGAAAGTTTCAAGAATTTGAATTGAAATATTGGAAAAGTGTATCAAAACTGTTATTTAGCACGGGTGACTATTCAAAATTAATTTAAAAACTTTAATTTTTGGAAAATATTTTGCACAAATAAAATTGTTATTGTCAGGGTGTATTTAATAAATGAAAACATGAAATTTTTTAAAAATTGTTAACAGGCGCAATATGGAGACCAGTTGGACTATCTTTCGTTTACTTGGCGTTAATGTTGTGCTCTCCAATGATACCAATACCCACACACACAACCATGAAGGGTCACACCGGGCGATATCTGAAAACATGCCTTTGTCTATCATTTCTTGTCACCTTGACGCAGATTACTTTCCACATAGTTCTGTTAGCATTTCCTCCTTACGGATATTTTCTTGAAAATTGTAAGTATATGTATAAGTGAAAGAATTGAAGAATTTTACTTCTCAAGTACTGAAATATTTTTTTGCGAATATATTGAATTCGAAAACTTTGCTTTGTATTCATTTTAATCGATTACATACTTTTAGGCTGGTGCTATAACTACGCTAACGTGAACTGATCTCCCAAAACTAAACCTACACGAAGTTTCAAATTTAAAATGTTTAAAATTACACAATTTTCAAATTAAATTCTTTGTAGTTAAATAATTATAAAATAGAAAAGGTTAAAATTGAAATAATGTCATGTTAACAAAATTCAAAATTATGTGATTCTAATTTAAATAATTCAAAATTTTATAATTTAAAAAGGAAAGCCTTTTAATACTTGACCAACTATAAATTCAGAACACTCAAAATCGCAGTTTAAGATTTAAACATTAGACTCGCTTCTTTACATAAATTTTTCAGATTTAAACAATTTCCAATTCCAAATTGAAATCTGTTAAAATTGTTAAAATTTGAAGTCTTTTTAAACTTTTTAAGCTTTTAACCTTTTAAGCTTCAAATTGTTAAGCCGATAAATTTTGAATCTTAAACTGAAAAAAACTTTACCACGCTTCAAATTTTCGGAATCATCAAATTAACAATTTAAGTATTTGCAAATATCTAAATGAATGCTATAAACTGTGGATACTGTAAGGAGTTGGGACATGTACTTTTAAAAGGTTATAAAAAATATTTAAAAATTCAAATTTTAATTTTTCCGTTAGTAATACATATTTCTAATAAAGTTCTTTGGGTAGGTATAGTTTTATAAAGTCGCTTCATGTTAGCGTAGGTTTAGCCACTCCGTTACTCTTATTACAAAAAAGACCTTATTATTTGACATAAATTTTAATATACGAGAAATTAATTTCTTTTATGGACCTTAGATAAAAAATTATGCGATAAAAATGCTAACCAAGTGTCTGAAGAAAATACGAATTGATATTTTCAGGTGAATTCTTAGAGAAACTCCTCAGGCACATAGGCTTAGTGAGGTTAGATGCAGCCTCGGTTTTTGAAATATTTTTCTGGTTGGCTCCAGAAATAATAGTTTTACCAACAACATTAATAGTGTATTTCTTTGCCCGACGACTAACTTATGAGCCTGGAAGAGATGATAACGAGGGTTCATCGTTACAGCGTTCTATAAAGAAGACTGAAGACAGATCTGCAAAAGTTAGTTGTAACATAATTAGCTATAATGCTCTGTAGCATTGCAATTATTTTCGATTACAATTTATTTTCAGCTAATAAATTTCTTGGGTGGTATCGGAACATACATTGTTCTTGCTTCACTATGCTGGACCGCGTCTTTGAAGCCTTCAGTCGAAGGCGGTTTCTACTTTGTTGTCTTTTTGGGTGCAGCAACATGGTGGGCGTGCAACAGAGAATTGCTCAAAGGATTTGCTATAGTTTGCAGGATCGTCATGTTCGTCGTTATCCTGCATATTATTACTCTATTATCGTATCAGAATCAGTGGCCACAGGAATTGGTGCCAGTCAACAGTTCATGGTCTCGATATTTTGCTCTCTCCGTCATCTACTCTACAAATTGTAATGAACCCCGAGATGTCGATTTCATCGACGAATCTGATTGGTTTATTTATGGATATGCATTGAGGCTTTTCTGGCTTTACTATGTTTTAGCATTGCAAGCACAGTTTCTCGCAAGGAAACCGGTAAGTTATTCTATTTCACATACTATATTACACAGCTATATGAATAACAATTCGTGCGTACGAAAGACTAAAACTATAACTGAGAAGGAAATATTAAAAATTTACTGAAGCAAAACACAAGTTATGCACATAGAAATAAATAAACTTTGGAAATAAGAAAAGGTTACACTAACTTATATATTTATGCTTCATGAGCAAAGTATAACATGATCTAAATTCTACAATTACCGATATTGTAGAATATTTTTTATGATTTCCAAATTCATTTGGATACGTATATATATAGATCAAAAGCTTTGCTCTTCATTTCCCCTTATTTCTTGGTTTTACTGGATATCGAAACTAACTCTGTCTATTTGAATAATAATAATTAACAGCAAGTATTCCTATTGTTCTTCAACTAACGTGTCTGTTGAAACTAAAAACCTGAAACTTGCATGAATAACGTTGTTTCTGTTTCAATTTTAATAGACCTGTTTCGTCAGTTGAATTGTCTTACAGTACAACCATTAAAATAGCATCAATAATTGATGGAGAATTAATTTCAACTCAGGCAATCAACTAATTTACACAATAAATAAACGAAAATGAGTAACTCAGAATGAGGTAGGGTAGACTATTTCAACGTTATCTTGCATTAGCTTTTACAATCGAAGTATTGCAGGCTAAAAAACCTACTCGCTTGAGTGGAAAATTGGAGAACTTGGACACACCATTGTCCAGACATGTTTCGGTCAGACGAAGAACACCATCCCAAAGGTGGCAGTCTGCTAGACGCAAGGCTCGCGTAAGAATTGTTTCTTGCATGATTCTGTAAAATTTTCATCTTTGTAGATATTTGAGTTGCTGATGTTAATCTACCTTATATTCTAAAATTCAAGTTTCAGTACATAACATGTTAAACCTGATTTGCGAATTTTCATGAAAGAAAAGAGGATAAAAATCGCATGATAAGAAGCATGAATGAAACTTTAGTGTACACTAAAAGAAATGGGTTGTTGGACCAACTACTTTAGTAGTTGGACAAATTACTTGAGTATTTACAAACTGTTATTAGTTGATGTAACTATTAAAATTGTTGTTGCAACAAACTGAATAGTCACGCTTACTAATAAAATAGTTGTCCCAACTAATGAAGTAGTAGAGGCACATGATAAAAGCCAAAGTAGTTGGCTCAACTAACCATTTCTTTCAGTGTATAAATAAGCTTGGTAAATATATTTCCCGCGAATTTAACTAAGTTTTATGGTAATCAACTATACGAAACTAAATTTTTTTAAAGTTTTGAATTGTAGACTTAAAATGCTCTAATACAATTAAACAATTTCGTTCTTTCCACATGCATGGTTCCTGTTTAATCTATTGTCGTAATCTATATAAAAAACTTAGCTTTCTTAAATAAAGTTTTAAGGGTTCTTTCCAGTAAAAAATCTCCCCACTAAAAGCTTGTCTTAAACCTGATTATTGTTTCTTTCACATTTTCAATGCCTTGCAGTTTAGTTTTTCTGCTCTTTTAGTACGCGCAGCAATTCTTTTGCATTTGAATGCCGCTACGTTTAGTTTGCCGTGTTTTAGAGGCAGATTATTGTACAGCAGCTGCCACCGGCCACGGAAACAACTCCCGTACGTATTATAAAGGAAAATTGTTTACTCTATTTCTCCAAATCTTTTGAACTGCATGTGTCTCTTTTCTGATTAGTCAAAATGGATGTTTTTTTCCTAATCACTTTTTTTAACGTTTAACGTACGTATTATAAAGGAAAATTGTTTACTCTATTTCTCCAAATCTTTTGAACTGCATGTGTCTCTTTTCTGATTAGTCAAAATGGATGTTCTTTTCCTAATCACTTTTTTTGGTTGTGGTTTTATATTCTTAAGCAAGCTTCTAATATATAAGAATTAGTTCATCTATAGTAGGCACGTTTGTCGCTTGTAGATTGTTATAAATATTGTTTATTAACTTTTTAGTCATTATCTTTTTAAGATAGTGCTTAGTTCTATGTATTATATTATTAACAGTATATTTATCATAGGGAGAAGAAATTGATGTTTAAAAACTTATTTTAAATTATATTTGATAGAAGGTTAGAAATTACTTTCTGGTAAACTTAATTTCAATGTTTTAAAACAATATATTTAAATCTTAAGTAAGTACTTTGAATGCGTTACAAGAAAGAATTATTTACTGTTAAAACAGAGTTGTAAATAAATTGTAAATATCTTAAAGATCATAGTGCACAGGAAAACTTGATGATCGTATTTCCTCAATTGGCTTTTCAATGGTTTTTAGCTAATGCGGTTCGGGTCAGGACGAACAGGTTTACTACAAGATTCTACTGGAAGTGTTATTGTACAAGATGGTCCACAGGATGATAGTATTCAGCTCCAGTCTCTTAGCGAAGGTGTGTTTCCTTTTAATGTTTAATTTCCTCTCAAATAGAAAGGTAAACATATGATCGAATAAACAAAATCTTAGTTCCAATCATATAAATTTTTAATGCTGTACATTCAGGTATTCCAGAAGATAAACCTGGCGTCATTGAACATATCATAATGGCAGTTTATTCAGTTTTTCAACTAGTCGTTAACTCATCATATCTAGCCACAAATATTATCATGATGGTAAGCAAACGATGAATATTAATTTGCTTATGTTTAATATAGAGATTAGAAAGAAAAAATTGTATTATTGTATGTATAGAAATTTAAAAATTGTATTGATCTTTATTTCAGACTTGGAGCATAATGTACCACAGTTGGACAACTTTTGCACTTCTTATGTGGGCTCTTATACTTTGGATGGTGCCTAACAAGCGAGCATCAATGATGAAGTGCTCTCCGTTTATCGTTTTCTACGCAACCGTATTACTTATTGTGCAATATGTTTATAGTATGGATTTAACCAGTGAAGAATTACCAGATACAATCCATGGAATAACCATCGCAGAGATTGGATTTAGTAAACCGGGTCAACTAAGTCGCTGGCATCTAATTGTTAAGGTTCGTATGAATTATAAATTAAATGTAAGTTCTGAATACAGTTATACAGTCTTAATAAATATTAGGGTTTTTTATTTTATCTGATTATCTGTTTGTAGTGCCTTTTTATGTCAATGTTTTGGATTACAATGAGGCAGTATACAGCTGAAAGAAAGAAGCAACGAAGGTCTTCGACATTAAGAGATTTGGTGGCCCCTCTGCACGTTTCTGTGTCCACAGCAACTACTGCTATGAATCAAGACTCCCTCGAAATTAAGAGCAAGTTTATGAAGGACGTCGGAAATATATTAAAAAAATTCTTAACAAAATTTTGGATCGCTATAGTAGCTATAATGCTTTTTACCAGTGGGATTACGGGAAGCCGAATGACAGTTTTCAGAATCATTTACATGTCTCTCTTCCTTTTCTTCGTCATTACATTCCAAGTAATATTCTTAAACATATTAATTGCTGCGGTTACGCTGTACTTTACTGCCATTTCAAAAATTATTTTTATTTTTAAAGATATCCTGGAAAGCCTGGAGAAGAATGATGTACGCATTCTGGATAACAGTGATTGGATATTCTATTATCATGCTGATACTTGTTTATACATATCAGTTTCAGAACTTCCCATCATATTGGGAATATATTTATATCAATAAAGAACTGTAAGGGACTATTTTCATAAAAAGTAATCTAAGATACAAAATACGAAGCAATACCTAATGATAATTTTTTCTTTGCAGGCAAAATGATATTGGTCTAGAGACTTACGAAACCAAAGACCTTTTTGTGCGGCTCTTGACTCCTACATTTTTCGTCATAATTACTGTTATTCAAATTCATTATTTCCACAATGATTTTCTGGAAATAACGAATATAGAAAGGCAGTAAGTATTTTCAATTCTAATTTTATTTAAATACTGGTATAAACTTTACTACATATATATGTTTATTAATTATTGTAATATCTTTGATAGACGAGAAAGCAGTTCAAGACGTGCAAGTCTTGGCTATTCTCCAAACACAATACCTATCGTTTCACCAAACGATGTATTTGTTTCTGAAAATGATGAGGAATCAACCGCATATACTTTGAGACAGTTAAAACGTGAGTACCTAAACAATAAAATAATATTTATGTATGAATATTATATTATATTATTATATATTGTATGCATATTTAGCAATGCATTCTGAACATATACTGAATACTATGATTATAATTTGCAGAAATGTCAAGAATTGAGAGAATGGCCTTTTTTAGAAACATAATTAAGCACATGTACAATTTCTACAATCACGTCTGGTTATTCTTTGAACTTCACATGCAGAAGATCATCTTCATATCACTTATGTTATTATGCTCAAATGACGTAAGTTTTTAAATCACTTTTGAAATTATCTACTGTGGTTATAAGATTTTACGATTGTTTTCCAACTTTCAGGTATGTGCCATAAACTTTGTCTTTGTACTTGTTCTGGTAATAATCATCAATTTCAGAAGAAGTGTTCAAATAATGTCGATAAATGTTATAGCTGCCATTATCGCTCTTCTCATGGTTACTAAAATGCTTTATCAAATAGAATACGTCCATCACGAAAACTGGAATGTCAATTGTACCGTAAGTTGTTATCTAATTTTTTCAAGAGATTAAAAGTCCAACTTATTTCAAGATTCATGAATCACAAATTATTCATAATTATTTTAGCGAAATTATTCGAAAGAGCAAACTCTACTAGCCGGTAACAACACAGTCTACAACATCGCTGAATGGATAGGAATGAAGAAGGCTACAGCGAGTGCATTGCCAGATTTATTAAAAGGTTACATAGGCATCATTACTGTAACAACCTTGAGAGCAATTATCACTGTTCGTCAGTGGTTTTACAGACAAGCAAATGGTGAACCCTTAGACCCTCCGCAAGTTATGTTCTCCAAGATAACAAGAGCTGATGCTGACAAAGGCATAGTTCCGTGCCTTAAATTCCTCTTTAATTTTGGTTTCTACAAGTTTGGAGTTGAATTTTGTCTTATGGCGATTGTAGCACTTATTGGTACGAGACTCGACTTTTATTCCGTCCTTTATAGTATCTGGTTAATCATATTGTTCTCACTGAAACGAAAAACAATATCAAGATTGTGGCCACTATTTAAAGTGTTTGTTCTCGTATTAATTCCGATTCAATACGCTCTCGTGGTAGCACCACCCACCTGGTTTTGCATTCGTGAGTACAATAGTCATTATTGAATTTTAAAAATTTTCTATCTAGAAAATTATCAGCTTGATTTGTTGAATTGCATCTTATTAACAAATTATCTACCTTTTCTCTGTCACCTAAAAGAGTATCCTTGGAGCTCATCAGAGATGTTAAGACGTTTGCAAGAATGGATGTACTTTCCTGATCCAGATTTTCCACCCAATCCAAAGAAACTCATCTGTAAGTATTGAATTTTAATCAAAATGTTCACGTATTGATTTGAATAATGATGAGTTTAAAATATGTATGTTGTTTCTTATTTTGAAAATATACAATCGGATTTCTTTTACAGGTGATTTTATTTTGTTGCTAATGATCGTTCGGCAAAGCTTGGTGTTTCACATTGAACAGCGTAGTGCATCTCCTGATAGGGAATTTATTGCTGGTCACAATTATTCAGTCTATTTGGACATGGAGAAACCAAACTTCGTTAATCCTGTTAAGGATTACGTCTCCCATATTCACAATTGGCTGGATGTATTCAAACGTGGAAGCTTAATGAGTTTAATGTGGATTACCTTATCTATTATGTTCCTAGCGGGAACTAAGAGAACAAATATCTTCTCCTTGGGTTACTTGATTGGAGCGTTCGTTTTTCTGTGGCAGGGTAGTGATTTTTATTTGAGACCAGTGAAAACCATATTAAAGTGGTGGAACTTGCTCATCGGTTATAACGTTGTCGTGATATTTTCCAAAGCATTGCTGCAAGGAGTGGGCTGTGTTCTAATACAACAGGTACAAGCTGTAGGCAAAAAGGAATTTTTTTATAATACGGAGTTTTTTGAAATATACATATAGTACCAAAGAATATTAATATTTCAGTTGCAGTGCTCGGCGTGTTGGCTCATTCAACTTTTAGGCATTGCATGTCTTAAAAAGTTCCAAAGTTCAGCTGCCGATCTAATAAATAACCCTTCCGATTGTCAAGTTCCCAGAGAAGATATTGGCATGGTCTGGGATGGCTTGTGCTTCGGATTTCTTTTGATGCAGAAACGACTCTTCAAAAGTTATTATTTCTTTCACATAGTGGATGAAACCAAAGCTATGAGTATATTAGCCTCCCGTGGAGCAGAACTGCTTGAGGAGTTACATCAGAAACGCATCATCGAACAAGAGAATACAGAAAAAGCTGCATTACAAAAACTCAAGTTTAAGATGGACAGGATAAAGGCAAATCAACGCAAAATTCAAGGCCCTAGTTATCGCGAACCTACAACTCACAAAATAGGTAATAATCGTTTATTCTTTTCAAATATTGAATTCGTGTAGAACATAGTATAGCAATAGAAACTAAAACCAGTTTTATGAACCATCGTTGATACCCTGAACATCAAAAACATAACACCTCAACTTTTAGAATAATTATAGGCCTCAAAAGGCACAGAATTATATCTAGTAATGCTTTTAAAAAAGAACTCCAGAATTTTCAAGATTATTAAGCCACTTTATTAGAAGCAAAGTTAGATATTAATGATGAGCGTTTCTGTATTTAACGCACACAAAAAAAAGGAGTGGCTCCCTTGGCCAAGTCTTCCAGTATGAGCTCATGCGTTTCATCTGGTCACACGCCTCCCCAAGGATACCAAACGCCTATAGATGAAGACGATGATGAACCACCTCCGTTAACACCACGTGCCGCGTCCCTTTTGCAGGCCCCATCCCCCAATTCCGCTATTTTGACCGTGAGTCTCGAAGGTTATCTCGAGCCAACCCGAATTTCTTTTGGTTCTCCACCAAGTAGCGAATTGAATCCTCGTGGTCCTTCGCCTGATGAAACCTTTCCTGTATTCTCTCCTCCTCCCTACGATCAGTCTCATCCGGACCAACCGAATCGATCGGTCAAACATCGTCGCCAGTCCAGTTTTATTGGACCACCACCACCTTGGCTGAATGCACTTCGGACTCCACGTGCATCCATCGTTTCATCGACTTCACGATCCGCCCGTTCTCATCATACATGTAACTGCCTGTCCAAAAGATCGTCGTCAGCCTGCTCCAATGTCCTGTTCATAAGCTTCTCACGCAATAAATTAGTTCAGTCGTTACTTGCACCAAAAATTAATAAATATCAGAAATCAATATTTGCTTTCTTATTTCTTATCAGGAAAGTTGTAAATAAATCTACTATATTGTTTTCTTACTCGTCAAGACTTTTTCTAATTCCAAAATTGGAATCTTTAATATTTTTAAACAGATTTCTGTATTATACACGAGTTACAATCCTATCCTTAAGCACTGCATCCTTCACATTTATAAAGTTCATTTATCTGTCTTCTGAAGTGGTACCAACTAACGCTGTCTACAAAAAATTTCTTCTAGGATGTTCTCTTGGCCTCCTTTATATTCATTACAAGATTTTGGTCCCTAACTTCTCTATTTCAAAAACAAATGTAATATATACTATTCCACTCTGCAGTTAATTTTAACTCGACAATATATGACTTGTCTGTGTGTGTTTTCATAGATTCATTATATCCGGCGATTGAACGACCGTTGTATAGACACCGTCCACCAAGAAGTAATAGAGAGGGTAATTTTATTATTTATTTTTTACACCCTCTAAGCTTGGTGATCCGAAACCTTTACTTAACCCTTGTTTGCAATTCCAGCACGTCAACATAATGTAAATAACTGTACATTCATTGGTGTTAAATTAAGTTATGTACAGTTATTAGTAATTATATGATAGTTGCAATAACCGTTTACACATGTACATACATCCTGATTTCCTGTCCTTTCGTAAAAATGATGTTGTCTCAATATTCTAAAATAGTATGAAAAATTTTAATATTATTTCACCAAAAGTTAATTATTATACTTCGTGTACACATCATTCTCATGAGAACCATCCTTAAAGCATGGCTTCAGATTTGTATTTAAGATAAGTTTTATGTCAATTTATTAATCGTCACTTTGTCGAATAGCTGTTAGATCTGGTGATTACTATATGTTTGATGACCTCGACGATGACGATGTCACTGATTTGATTCCTGATAAAGAAGATAGGGATGAAGATGAGCGCCAAAGGCAACAAGTTGTTCGTGGACGTCGTATGACTGTTTCAGAGGTATGTACCGATCTTTGAACCTATATCTGGGTAATATTAAGGTTACACATTTTGCGTTGCAGCATAGAATTTTTATATGCCCATGTTTACAAGCATATAATTTTTTAATGTGAAAAATTCTATACTGCCCTTCTTAAAAGAAAAGTATCATGATTCTTAAACACTTTAATATAGAGATTGTGGAATCTTGTAGGAGGTAAGAAAATTCCAAACTCTTTTTTGGATGTTGATTGATTTATTTCTATTTAGCTTCTATTCTTCGGAACTTTTTTTATTCTCTATATATTCATTCATTCATTGATTCATTCGTGTACGCTGCATTAAAAATTTATTTACATGAGAATTAGAGAAAAGCAAGTATTGCGGAATCTGTTTTATTTCTGAAAATTGAAAAGAATATGAAATGACATCTGTGAGTGACCATTGCAGTTGGTGAACACCCTGATTAAGACAGACATAGAGATAGCTACACACGTCGCTTTATATGGAGGGACGGAAAAGGATGCCCTGCGGCTTCGTCGTCAAAGTGCACCGCTAACTCGCAAGAAGTCCTCCATGTCTTATCTGAGCGCTCGTTCTGATTCTGACACTGCCGCGGTCATCGATGTGAGATCCTTAAGCCTGCATATCATGTCTGCGACGTGCATACTCTTTGTTGCCAGTAGTTTTTTCCGTTTTTTTAAATTAAATAAAAATAAACGTCCATTCTTCTTTCGCTCCTATCTATAGATAGGTGCGAAAGAAGAATGGGCGTTTATTTTTATTCGAGAATATATCATTATACATATCCTTTTGTACCTTAGATTAGAACAACAGCAGTCACCAAGTCGTTTGAATAGCTTTGAGAGAAGTGCAGTTTAGACCCGAAGCTATCGAATTTTGAAATAATTTTTTATGGAGTAAGCTTTTTAAACGGCTAAGTGCCTGATGCTGTTGTTCTAAAATTCAAAAGGATATGCATAATCGAGATGGAGATATTCTCGTAGCTCTTTCATTTAATTTCCTTCTTCTTTCGTCGCTTCATTGTTAATCATTTAAATCGTCAACTTCTTTGCCTATATCTCTACTCTTCTTTCGATCATTAATAATCAAGGGAGCTAGTTGCTACCGCTAGTATCAGGTTGAATAAGTCTTTTGCTAAACAAAAAACTGAAATCTTTCAATGTGTCAATAATGTAGATAGCAATGTCAAGCTTATGTATAGAAACTATTAACCATATTCGCACAGAATTAAAGTATTTTTTGCTTTTTTTCATTGAATGACTGATTTAACTACTCTTCAGGCGCCTGATCGAGCACGTCCAGATTCGGCAGACGTAGATGAGGTGGAGAGAGAACTAAAAGATGTAGATTTATCCAAATCATCCAATTCATCTGATGATGAAGAAGATGATGAGGGGAAGGGAGGAAAAGATGAGAAAGAAGGTGAAAAGACGAAGATTTCGTTATTTACGTACTTCAAGTTCTTGTGGGCAATGCTAAACAGTACTATGGTTTCGATGACAAAGTACTTAAATCGTTTTTCAAGCGACTACCGATATGTTCGTAAAGTACTCGCAAAGGAAAAAAAGATTTTAAAGGTAAGTTGTTATTTTTGAGGTTCAATTCTGTTTGATATAAGACCATCAGTTATTATTATTATTTTTGTTGGTTCTAGGCTAAACCAGACTTCAGAATGGGAATGCGATTAGGTATAAACCAAATATGGCAGCCAATACCAATAGTAAAGGAAAGGTAAATTATCAATTTTTTTTTCTGCGGTACAGTCGACTTAAGCCCACATTTAGAAACACAATCCTATTTTTAGTACATAAAACTGCTTTTTAGAGTGCAAATTTTATTTTGCCTTGGAATTTTTCAGTATATGGATAAAATTAGTGTTATGTATTTGTACAGTTTTCCCTTTGTAAAGATAGCGGAGAGACCTTGAATGAAAATACAATCCCGAAATCTGTACTGTTGATGTCCAGAAGATGAAATTTTCACTAAGTAGATACCCTGGTTTTGTACAAATTGATGAGTTAATTGCCTGTAATCCCTTTTATGTTAAGACTCATATAGCTGTAGCTGCTAGTAGTAGTAATAGTAGTAGTATGTAGTATCAGTAGTAGTAGTAAATATGCGGTTACTCTGACAGCAGCTCATTCAACAACGGAAGTAATACCGAATCTTTGGATGGAGCGGAAACTAGCAGACCAACAAACGAAACAGAAAGGTAAAGTTGATGTCGTTAAAACGTCTTTTATACATTATTAGTAGCAGTCTTGTTTTTAATCTTACAAAAATCGATTTTTAATCAATTAAGTATGTAAAAACTGACAGAGAAGACGTAACTAAGAAGAAAAGGAAAAAGATAATCAAAAGTGTGAGAAACAATATTTTGTATTTTCATTACGTGGAAAAGTAGTAGCTACCGTACAAGTTTCGCTTGCTTATCGTACTTATTGTTGTTTCCTTGTATTGCAATGCTCTAAAAAAAATTTTGTCAACTGTACCGCATTATAATATGAGAGTATTTCAAAACATAATTCTTTTTGACAACATTAAATACTATTTGTTAACTGATGAAAAAAAATTTATTCCTTACGTAACGGGAATCACTTAAATCAAGAATTGGATAAACGATGTCTTTTTGGGTAACAGTAATAAGCCGAGAAAATGGTTTCGAAAGCGTCTTCAGCAGGCCAACATATTTCAAGGTCAGAGCCAGGAGTAAGTTCGAAACAGGTACACCGCGTTTACACCTCACAGAAAATCGGAAATTATTTCATTATATTAAATTCCAATCATTACTGAAAGAAGCTCGTATAATGCAAAATATATAGCACACATATTGAAAGGATCTTTTTTCAGTTGTATTTTTCAAAATTGTCCGAAATTAGAAACGTAGAAAGAGAGTGGTGTTGTTTGTAGCAGGAAGGAACGTTCGCTGACGGTGCCGCACATCCGAATCCTGGCGCCCAGTTTGGAGCGAGGATTGGACAGGTCCTCCTCCAGGTATTAAAGTCGAATTCCTGACAAGTTGATCGATTTCTAAATTTGGTGTCACGACTGTTGCTGTGTAATGCACAATAATTGCACGCCTTCCCACGCATGCAACAACCACCTCTTTTATCACAAATTTACAGTTATATTTAGTCAACTTCTAGCAATTCTTCTCATTTATTCTGGCACATTAAATCCAAAAATGATTTCTGTAATCTCAAATATTTTTAGACTAACACGTTTTCAGGTTAAAGTCTATGGTTCCTGAATTGCGCTTTAATTGTGCTTTCGGTATTTTATTTAACATTGTTTATGAGATATGTTGACTTTATGTTTTAGAAATTATTCCTGATTTTCTTTTCATACAAAAAAAAAAAAAAACATTTACGTAGTATTAAAATCGAAGACATATTATAAGATTAAAATACTTATTTGAATGTTAATAATGGATAATATTAAAGTTGATTGAAGCCAACATGTCTTCTTTTCTGTGATATGCTATCGTCATGCAATGCTCATTAAATTAACGTAAACCTCAATTAATCAGTTTTGTGAAGCAGTTTTTAAAATGTATTGCGTAACGATAGCATAATTTGTAATATATATCTTAATGGTGTATTGGATATGTATAATTTTGAATCTAAAAGCAATCATACTAATGTGTGTAATGTAAATCTTTACTTGAGCAGCTCAATCTACTCTCAAACTGCTCAAGGACAGAAAGAGGAAGCTGAACTTTCTGAAGTTGATCAGCCGCCAATCATCCAATTGGCAGCATCAATATGGTTTGGTATTTTGGCACATTCGACACTGTTGTGTTACTTCATGGTATTCCTTCATCAAATCAAAAATGCATCTATACTTTCGACACCTTTACCGTTGATGGTCTTCTTTTGGGGGTCGCTAACCGTACCTAGACCATCTAAAACATTTTGGGTTACTTTGATAGCGTATACTGAGGTTAGTACAAATTTAAAAGTTAATTAATGCAACTGAAATTATTAAGAATGAAAATTATTTATTAATTTTCGGAAATAGTTATTAATAGGTGGATATACAGGGTGTCCCAAAGTTCGCGCATACGGACCACGTAGCTCGAATACTGGTTAAAAACTAAAGTCATATTTTAGAGCTCAAAAATATGGAATACTAGTTATTTTTTGAGATAAAGAAGGTCAAAGTTGGCCAATCATGTTGCGTGTTTTAAAGTTAGGCAATGGTGCTTCAATTTTTTTTAAAAATCCTCGACAGCAACCCAATTCACGCTAAACAGTTTTCTCGTTCACAATAGTGAACTTCGAAAACAAATTCGGAACGACGAAACGTGAAATGATTTGAAAACTAATAAATCACTTCACGTTTCGTCGTTGCGAATTTGTTTTCAAAGTTCACTATTGTGAACGAGAAAACTGTTTAGCGTGAATTGGGTTGTTGTCGAGGATTTTTAAAAAAATTGAAGCACCATTGCCTAACTTTGAAAGACGCAACGTGATTGGCCAACTTTGACCTTCTTTACCTCAAAAAATAATGAGTATTCAACATTTTTGAGCTCCAAAATATGATTTTAGTTTTTCACCAGTATTCGAGCTATGTGGTCCGTATGCGCGAACTTTGGGACACCCTGTATAAGCTAATTATTAGTTATACAGAACGATTTTGCAGGTCATAAGGAACACGTCCATTTAATGTATTTGTATAATGTCCATGTAACTTATTTGCGAAAAAATATGTAGATATGACTTTTGAATTTGGGACGGCAGTTCTACAGGAACCAGCCGTACCTGGAAAAACGTAGCGTTGCACGCCTAAAGTGGGACAAATACATGTGACGTTCCGCAAGGAAAGGGACCTCAGGGTTAGCAGGCAAATTTTTCAGTAGAAGCAACTGAAGAGACGGTTTTGTCATCCGCAAACGTCGAAACAGGAGATTCACGCTTCACTTTGCAGCTTAATAACAATTCCAATTTTGCAGATAGAAATTTAATTCCTTTTTAATATGAAAGAGCGATTCAAAAATGATCAATAGCATCAAAAAAATGAAAAGCGATTTTTTAACCCTAAGGTCCCTTTCCTCGCGGAACGTCACACATGTTTGTCCAGCATTGCCCAGAGAAGTGGAATTGCAGACTCATAATCGGAGACTTGCAGAAGGGTCACAAGCGGATGCCTCTGCGAAAAGTTGTGCATCGGTTGGTTGAACGTTCTGGAGAACTCGGTTCAGAAAAACTTTGAGTTGCTTTCGTCAACGAACACATGACCACCCAGATGTGCAGCACGTGTAATGTCCAGTGCAAGGTGTCGGACAGCAAACGAAGGAAAGTCGAGTATAAGCAGTGCCACGTCACTTGGCACCGCGATGTGAATGTCGGCAGAAACATTCTCAACATCGCATAAAGTCACGCTCGGAATCATCGATCGGCACGCCATTCCCAATCCCGACGTTTTCAACGCGCTCAAAAATTTACCAACTTCCTCACATTAGGGTACGACGTCATTGTTTTAAGATTTGTAATCTTCGCGGTGATAATTTATGATTCTCACCGATCAGCCCTCAAATAGGCGTACAGTGCATGTAATATCTAATAATTGTATGTAAAACAAAATTTTCCTTTAATAAATGCAGATGTAATTCAACTCAATTCTCATACCAGAATCTAAAGGCATGTAAAAAGGAATAAACACATTTTGCAAGATGAATTCTTTTATTTGCACAAAACAAGTTGTAAATATGTTCAAGATTCCAAACGTAGAAATGCCTATACACAGGAGTTTTACATCACGTAAAAAGTGATGATACGTCGGATGGGAAGGGATGATTTTCTATAAAACAATTCAATAATTAACACAAAATATCTCCAATCTCGTGTGTTGAAAACAATTGAAAAAAATCTTTAGTTGAGGACTAAACAAAAATCGTATACTCACGTACATGCGCGCGCGCAAGAGCAATGAAAACTTAAGAGTTTTTTTAAACAAACTAATCTGCATGTTCCCGAGCTTTGACTGAGATAGTAGTACATTACGTAACGCCGTGCGGTAGAGTGATTTTCGTCTTGTATTATGTTTTCACACAAGCGAAGCGAATGGGAAATTTATACGAGACGAAAATCACTCTACTGCACGTAGTTACGTACTTTATTTTTCAACACAACGTGCGCAATCCTAAATATCGCGTATGCTTTTTTTCGTTAGCGTGCGAAATATTGAGGATTGCGCACGGCAATCGGGATAGGGACAGTGGCGTAACTAGAAAATGGTGGCCCCCCCGCAAAAATTTTTAAGAGGCCCGTTTGAAAATAAAAAGAAACAGTGCTTCATATATCAATTATTCATTGATTAAGTACACAAATATTAAGCATGCACAACTATATTGTAATACGTCTTGCTTTAATTTTGGCAAACTTATTGATGACAATATCCATGTTTAATTCTTTGGCAGCTTCACGTTCTATTGACAGTCGAGATAAATTCCTGAGTCGAATTTCATGCATCCTATTACGTAAATAGGATTTAATCATTT